>JAIKVB010000353.1:0-28976 GCA_024679045.1 Phytophthora brassicae | reverse complement strand
GATACAGCATCGCGTGGTGACATGGCAGCTTCATCGTACTTGAAAACTCACATGTGCACAACCAGTTGAATTTATCAACACGGTAATACCAACCTTCACGTCGGACGTCGACGTACAGCCCGTCGTCATCAAAGGCGTAGCTGCGGACTGTTGTTGGGTCGGTAGCGAACTTGTACTCTGGCATAAACAATTATGTCACCCATTCACTCGTCATACCAATAAGTTGATTCATCTCTTCATCTAGGTTGATGTTACGGTGGGTTCCAGGCATTACGACCCGCGTCATGTATTCATCTTCTATGCGCCGCTGGTACCGAAACGTTGCATCCAAGCATTGTATCATAAACATAGAGCTAGCCAGGTCCGCTTTGAGCTTCCCAAAAAAACTTTCCAAGCGGTTGTTCGTGTTATTACGAAAATGTGTCAGATTCATGCGATGCACCATTACCCACATCTCCTTACACGCAATCCAATTATTCTCAAAGTATTTCCACAGAGCCGTACGTCCGTCGCGACACGCCAGCATCTTGAACTCGTCCGCGTGATGCTCGAACTCATCCGATGACTTTGAGTAGACCATGTTCGACACACATAAGTCCATCTGATCTAATACGGCACTTGAATAGGTGCCGTACTTCTTGTCGTCACGAATTGCACCACGCAGCCACTTGATGACGTGGAATGGCAGAGCAAAATCCGTGCACGGGGAAACATTCGAAGCACCTAGACGTTCATTTTGCATCAACACTTCGCGCAGTTATCAGACTATCGGCCTTAGTGCGAATTTTCCGCAGCTTCGACTTCTAGAATTGAAAGGGGTGCTGATTGGGGATACAACGCGCGTCCATTTGGGGTTGTAGATAAAGACGGAGATTGCGGGGTCATTTGTGATACCTAGTGGCTTTTCGCTCAGTGAACTTATGTTCTTGTGTATTTTATTCGGAAACGTTTGATGTCCGCCATAGCTGAAAAGCTGGTTTGTTATGGAAGAACTCAAACTACTTAGTGTTCGAATGACAACACACGCTCTCAATATAAGTTTACCTTCGTGCTCAAGGGCTCAAGGGGTTAATAAGAGCTTATATAGCTTTTGGTTTGTTCAGACGTACTGCTTGTAGTTGCGAATTTCGATGGAGCAAGATTAGCCCCAACAGCTTAGAAATCTAGGTCAAAAAGAAGGTCCAAAAGTTAGTACGTTGGCTCCACTTGAATTCTTAATTAATAACGTACAACTCCGATGTCATCGATGGAAGCTTGTGCATTTATAAATGTCGTTTTCGGCACCAATGCATCATCAGCGCCGTGGAAACTATAAAATCTTCGGTAAATCTACCGCCCATGATTCGAAGAATATGTTTTATACATGTTTTATACATGTTTGACCATGGCTGTAATTTTTGAAAATCTTGCAGTTTTAAATTACAGGTTCCACAACTACTCACCGTTCTGCCACGCCTGCCACGCGTCACGGGAAGCGAGCTGAACCATGGCTGTAATTTTTGAATACATGTATCTTGCAGTAGGTTCCACAACCACTCACCGTTCTGCCACGCCTGCCACGTGTCACGGGAAGCGAACTGCTCCCTCGCCGTCCAGATCAACGCCGACGAACTGATCGCCCCCACCTGCTTCCTCGCGCCTGATCCCTCGCTACCCTGCTCCCTCGCCCAGCCACTTATCGTTCTGCCACGCGTCACGGGAAGCGAACTGCTCCCTCGCCCAGCCACTTATCGTTCTGCCACGCGTCACGGGAAGCGAACTGCTCCCTCGCCCAGCCACTTATCGCTCTGCCACGCGTCACGGGAAGCGAACGTGCTCCCTCGCCCAGCCACTTATCGATCTACCACGCGTCACGGGAAGCGAACTGCTCCCTCGACGTCCAGATCGTCCAGATCAACGCCGACGAGGCTTTGTGCGTCTTGTGCGGCTGCTAAATCCCCTCCCCCTTCCCTGGCTACAGTCCCCCGTCTCCCTGCCCATCGTCTTCGAGGCCGACACGGTACGTACATTTAATTGCCGTTTGTTGGTGTTGCGTCTAAGTGAAATGCATGTGAACGTTTGATCTCTAGATAGCAGCGTGTACCTACCGGTTGATTGTTCTTTGCTTACACGAACCCAGCCGCGCTATCTGGATCGACTAGCCCACAACAAACGTATGTAACGTATTGTTATACGTACCGATGCTCTGAATTTAACATATGACCCGCTTGCTTCCTATGCTGTAGCACACGACCGCATTGTCTTCTATCCGTTCGGTACGTAGTATTTCCCTCATCTTCGTGGCCGTAATGCACGTTCTACACCGTCCCCACTTATACAATCCATGATCTGACTATGATTTTCCATGTTTTTATGTTTTTATGTTTGATTGAACAGCCAAATGGTTCGCACAAAGAAGACCGCTCACATATTGAAAGCACTGCAGATACCACCAAGTCTCAGCAGTAGTGACGATGACCGCGTTGGTAATGTGGCCAGTGTTGGCTATTCAGCTGAGAGTGAGCAGGTACATATGTCCAGATTATTCAATGCTCAGAGCACAAGTGGAGACGGTGCAGTTGAACGATTTGAAGAAGAGCAAGACTCAGAAACAGAAAAAAGGTGACGCTTATCAAGAAGAGGTTGCTGGGTCTTCGAGAAAAAACAAAAATGACATTGGCAGCGTCGACGAAGGAGACAGTGAAGATGAAAAAGTTGTCGTCGATTGCAGCGACGGTAACGAGAGCAGTGACCAAATGCTCGGTACTTCAGATGGTACTTCTCTATCGCGGAAGCGCGTTTTCACAGATTGTGACGAGCAGCTCCACATGGAGAAAGCTATCGAACAGTTTAAGAGAGTCAACGACTGGGAGAAGACGGAAGTTATCATGGTTGACAAGGACCTAAACGAGATCGAAGTACTACACGGAGGGAGCGAAGTATATTCCGAAGTGAGTCGAAGTGAGGTCTCCTACTCTAGAGTACTCTTCCAGGCTAAGCACGTCAGCGAATAGAATCATTTATGTATCTACGGTTGCTTTAGCTTGACTATTGTGCAAAGTCGCTGAGCCAACACGCCTCCTCAAGTTGACGAGTAATACACTTCAGTAGATGTAAAATTGAAGTGCCCGCACAGATTTTCGAACTGCTGCCTCTGAAGAGCTTTGGTTAGCGTCCGTGGGTATGTTGGCAGTTGGGCTTCTGGAGCGTGGCTTCGCCGTTCTTCCACGCTCGTAGAAGAATGTGGTATTTTACGCCGACGGTGTCTTGCAATTTTCATCATTTGATTTAAAGGCATGATGTCGATGTGAATCGTCACCTTAGACAAGGGTTGAAGCTCGGCAAGCGAACTTTTACCCGGAGGGCTTCTTCAACGGCGTCAGCTGCTACAAATTCGGCAGCAGTACTCGACTTTGTGACGAGTGTCAGCCCCAATGAATCGGCGAGTGTGTCCGGAATCCTCTTCCTGTCGAATAGTCATCCGCCCTGTCAGCGTCAGAACAAGCTTCGATAGCACTCTTATCATTTTTGAAGGCAATAACGCGATCAGCAGTATCATTCAAGTACTGAAATATGCGGGTCTGTTTGAGCCAGTGCTCATGACGGGCGGGGGTCAGCACTCTACTATGCGCTTGGTTTACGGCATAAGTAATTTCCGGTCGCATGACGCGACCAATATAGACCCATTCATCCAGACTTTAGCCATGAACGCTGCCAAGAAGGAAGTGGATATATAAACAATCTTGAGACAAACGGGCGGGAGAGGGGTGAACGGAGGTGAGCTTGTGCGAGCGCGCGTAGCCACAGCAAACCCGTGCGGGGTGCCCGCGAAGCAGGGCCGCACGGTATTTGCGGAGGCGGACCCAGCGCCGAGCTCACGAGCAAACCGAGCCTTGTACTCGCCAGAAGTTAGAATCTTTTTATCGCAGGAGCGCAGCGACTGCCTTTGCGAAGCAAAGATATTCCCTCGCATGACATCCGTCCTTGCGGGAAAGCCCATCCCAAGATAGAATTAGTAACACCTTGGCTAGACCTGGCTAGACTTGATTTTAGTATGCATCCTCAGAAACGATCCCCCTTTCTGTCGCTGAGATTGTATGAATATCCTCTGCCATATAAAGAAGTGAACCAACCGCCTCTCGATATGGCACTTGCTTCATGAGTCGATGCTCATCGGCGATAGCTTTCGCCGTGGGTTTCTCAAACCGCGTCCCGGCATCAATGGGCAAATGAAAAGGTATACATGAAGGTATACATTCGTTCAGATTAAAACAGGGCAGCGCTTCTTGAACCACTGTGTTGACCGAGGTTTACAATGCTACCATTTTCTTGGGTCACTTCCATGTCAAGAAACTACTTGACAGGGCCTACGACTTTGACATTGTATCGAGCCTCAAGGACTTTCTGCCCTTATTATTATCGGTAGTTTTTAGTAGTATCAGTTGTCGTACTAAAATCTAAGACATGCGCGGGACTACGGCTAGGATAACGAGGTAGTCTACGAGGTAGACAGCCACCCTGATCGGATGGAGGAAAGTGTCTGTGTTGTACAAGCCCATTCGCGTAGTCGGCGCCTCCAACCCATGTATTCACAACCCAGTTGGATCCCTACATACATCGTCTACTCAAGTGCCATGGCATTTCGCCCCCCTCGGCTCGCTTACTCTAACGAGTGCCCAATCTTACTCCATCGAAAGTTGCAACCACAAGAAACGTACTTCTGAAAAAATATCAAAACCAGGGGTCAAGAGCGAAAGCAAGACTAGACCCCTGTGGGACCTCAGATAAAACGTTACCCATCAAGACGAGCAGCAAAAACATCGGAGAATACAACGTTGAGAGTCAGAACACGTATTGAGGCCGTTGGTGGAGAGGGTCGATGCGTGCAGCTTCATCTTCGGGAATAGCTGCGTGTAGGCGATGTCGTTAACTTTCTTCTGGTAAATGAGATCCAGCATGACGGCCTTGTATAAAAAAAACATTATAGCAGCGATCGTACGGATTTCTTTCGACTTGAATTTGGCGCCGTCGCGACCAAGAATCACAACAATAGTCCTCGTCGATGCTCACTACAGCACGCCCGGCCTCTCTGCTGCGAACTTTAGCATCTTGCAGCGTCATCTTGGTGTATTCGGCGGGTGATGCAACTTCAGTGGATGAGCTAGTACCCTCGCTAGGGCGCTGGATAGCAGCACCAGCAAATAAATATATTATTTTATTATTTGGAAGTGACATTTTTGGTCCTATCACAGTCCAAAAATTAGTCCCTTGTTAACTGGTACTTCCTCTGTCCAGAAATATAGGGCCAAGCCCATAGTTAAGCTTTGTCTGGAAATAAAGACCGCATATATTTTAAATCGGTTTTGCTTATGCAAGTGGGTAAGTGCGATCATCTGGGCAAGCTCTCTAAAAACACAGATACGCGAGACTTCCTGTCGTGGCCCTTACGTCCACTCTCCACGTCACATAGCTTCCGTATTCCTAGCATCACGAGCTTTTTTTTCGCAAACAGCGAATTGAGCGCGGTGAACACTCCAGAATGGCCGCAATACGATCGTACTCCATGGGTGGCAACATCATACTCGACGCGGCATTGTACATTCATGAAAGGGCGAGCTCACGCTCCTGTGGGGTCAAGTTCTTTCGCTTCGGCTGTTCTAGTGGAAGCTAGGGAGTCATTGATGATGCTCCAAACCCAAAATGATGATCTTCAATCGGCCATATCTTGGGCTGTATGAGGCCTACTGCATCGAATCAAGTTTCGTATCGTTTGCTGTTTAATTATTTTACCCAATTGAATGGCTATAGCAAAACTTTTGGTAGGACGCGTAGAGTACATTTGTTACTCCCTCCGTTGAATCTTATGGGACTCGAGCCTTCAAGAACAAACACCTTGCTATCGGCAACTGGAGCATCGACCCGTCCATCATCGTGCTTCATGAATAGGAAAACTTATAACCTTTATGGCAAAAGATTTGTGCAAAAATACCGCACAGCCCCGACTTTTTTAAGTTTTGTAACGGGTGAGTCGCCTTACACTATTGCACGTGTACTTAAAGGATCGCCTGGTCGGTCTGCTTCCGTTGCCAGCAGGCTTCCGACCGACGTGTTACGACAGCCGGGGGGCTGTCGCCCCCCCCTCGAAAACAAGCACCGATTCTTCTGCAACACTACTAAAGCATCAGCTCAAAAGCTGGCTGCCTCAAAACGGGTTCTTGTGGAGTAGTGGGACACGCAACCGCAAGCCAGGCACAAGAACGGAATATGCATTCCTGGTGTAGATTGTGCGATCGTCTGCGGAAGTTGTACACAAAGCAAAGCACGGAATTGACCCCCGCGCTGCTGATCAACTCAAAACTGAGATTGATAAATTAGAGTAGAAGCGAGATGATCTTTCTCAACTTCTTTATGCGAGTTGCGATCTGGCTCTGTGTACTAGGTTATTTTTCGATCTAGTAAACGCGCAATCAGCAATAAAGTCTATTTTTTGCTGCGAGGTGTTGCTACTCCTTGTACACTTGTCTTGTTCTTTTGGCGAATGGGACACGCATATATTCATGTCACGACAGGAAAATAATTTTGGAACTACTTTCGTTTTTATCAGGTAGTCGGCCTGGTCCCGGATCCAGATCTTGGGTCCAGCGAGGATCCAGATCTCCAGCACAGGATCTTGGTCACGGCGAGGTTCCAGATCCCGAATTACAGGATCCAGATCCACAGAGGATCCAGATCCCCAGATTACAGGATCTTGGGTCAAGCGAGGATCCAGATCCCCAGATTACAGGATCCCGATCCACGGAGGATCCGGATCCCCAGATCACAGGATCTTGGGTCCAGCGAAGATCCAACAGGATCCCGATCCACGGAGGATCCAAATCCCCAGATTACAGGATCCCGATCCACGGAGGATCCAGATCCCGAATTACAGGATCCAGATCCACAGAGGATCCAGATAGGATCTTGGGTAAAGCGAGGATCCAGATCCCAGATTACAGGATCCAGATCCACGGAGGATCCAGATCCCGAATCAATCCGGAGATATAGGATTCGGGTGTTATACGCTGTGATCACAACCGCGAAGCCTGTGATCCGCCGGTGTCTTGCAGATCCGGGATCCAGACTGTGGATCCAAGTTCCGAACAGATCCCAAGATACCATATGGGATAGGCAAAGATTCAAGGTGGGATGATTACGCCAGAGGATGACAAGTGGACTACCGCCCGACTATAGAAGAAACTATAGACATGGAATAGACAGATAAAGTCGGTGCGGTCACCAGTCTAAATCAATTTTAAAAATTTGCGTGAGGTTATTGTGGTATAGCGGGATCCGTCAAAATGCGATTAAGACAGGATCCGCTTCCCAACTGCGCCCAGACACCGACTAACGGAGGGGGTACTCCGATCTGATCCGTGATCTGCTGAAGCTTCTCACCTTGTGTACCCGTCGGTTGGTTGGATCTGCTCTCTCGGGACTCCGAAGAAGTGCAGGTATGTGCTCTTGAACGTCCTGGCGGGACGTGGGGATGGGGTGAAGTAGCGCGGAACTCTTCGCTCTACTGCCGGTTGGGGAACCAGATCCCGAGTGAATACTCGAACTCGGAGGATCTGGCGGTCGGACTTGATCCGAGACCGTGGGGAGCTTTTTGGGATGTTCCTTTCGCGTACGTGCTTCCTATAGCGGGATCTTGAGGGTTGCGAGACTGAAGGATCTTGGGGTTAAGTAGTAATACCGTCGGATCCGGGATCTGCACTTGAGGGTAGATCACTAGGGTAAGGCAAATCTGGCCAATATATTATCCAGACTTACTCTAAACCGCTAGTTCAACTTCTCTATCCTTTTGCAATACGCTCTTCCAGGCGGTAAAAAGACACTTGTGGTCTAAGGGGAAAATTCAGTTTTTATTTATTTGTGAAGTCTTTACCGTCCTAAATCACATCTTCCTGTTTGTTGATACAAGAATATTTCGGACTTAAATGAAATCGACTGTACGTTTTTGTTGCGTCGCTCGGGTCTCAAAGCATAGTTTATTTAAGTCAAATTGCCGACTTAAACTGATTTCGTGACCAAAACGAAGGGTTTTCTTTGATCAGGTGCATCGAGCTAAACCATGTGTGTTTACCGACGCAAACACAACTGAAAAATAGGGGAAGCGGTGGAGATTTCAGAACGGTGCGTGAAACTCTCAAACTCGATCTCCATCAAAAGTTATTGGCGCTTAAACATCAGTCGTTGTTTTGACGACTTAAATTGACCGTTTACCTTACTCGATATTTTCTGCGCTGAAAAAAACAAATCTTCATTGAGCCAGCACGTGCTGCATTGTTGACAGTCGAAATCACCTCAAAGTCTACTACTTCTGCTCCTGGCGAAGTCGGCGCGTGGTTTCAACCGTCGTTTCTCCTTGTCTCTCATCGCCATTTGCCGTATATTGATGAGGATTAGATGTTTTTTCTTCTTGGCCATTCGTCGTGCCGCCCTATTCTCTCGAAATTATTTCCTGTACTCCTCTCGAAAATGCGCCGTACCACTCGGGTACATGAGCCCGATACTCGTGTGTGCTCCGTAGGTTGGGCCTACTATGCCTCCGCATCCACCTCCAACTTCACCTCCACCTCCACCCCACCTCCACCTCCAAAGAGACCTCTGCCTCCAAATAGACCTCCACTTCTCCGATCCCTTTGCTTTTCATCCACTGACATCGTCGGGGCACCCTCATTGATGATAGCGGCTGCCATGACACTAGCTCTCTGTCAGAGCGACCACGGCAGCCAAGATAAGTTGGGTCAAACGCATACTCTTGTTCGTCAACTTCTTCAATTTGATTGACTCGGGACACGCAAATTGCAGACTGGGCCGGATCCCATAGAGCACATCAGCCAATGAGTCACAGCGATGGCACGGTGAACTGGATGTCCGCCACACCGACCTATAAATATATAGTAGCTATCTTTTGCAAAGCATATGATATCAAAGGCTTTGGCGTTTCGCTTTTTTTGGAATTGAGAGTGAGTAAATGGGGTGAAAAGCATATAAAACAGCCACCAGATGTGAGCGGTTGCAAGCGTGCGTAGCCACAGCAAACCCTACGAGTCGGTAAGCCTTCCTCTACGCTAAAGTCTACGGCAGCCCCGCTGCACATACCCCCGTTTGAAAATTTCCCGCCCATTTCCCATTTCGTCAAAAAGGTGGGCAGGAGTGTGTATGTCTTGACGGGAAAGGACGATGTGCCGAGTGATGAGGCACCTGTACAGTTCGTGCAGGCACCTGTACAGTTCGTGCAAGAGGCACATCAAGAAGGTGATATTCCTCTGTACGGTCGCTCGTCCTCGTGGTGGATCGCCATGGCTATCAATTCAACTTTTCCTCGTCTCTTGAAGAGACAGAATTTCATCACCACCTGTTCCCTGATACCTCTTACATAGACGCAGAAACTTGGTCTACTCTATCACCCGAGAAGAGAGACTTAGTTTACAGTCCTTGTGTACCAGCTTTGGTCGTCCAGCTCATGACAGACGTGGATAATATGCAAGATTTACAGACGAAGGTGTCGAGATTTATCGATGCAGAAACGCGAGAAGGTGTGATCATCGACATCAGCGGAGATCGGGTGTGGCTTTATAACCGCGGAGAACAATCTTGTTTTGAGCCTTTAGCAGCGATTGAGTTCGATTCAGTACCTGGGTATATTCTTGACTTATGAAGTGTAGAGCAGCCACCATCATGTTTTTGTCCGGTTGCACCAGTGCGCCAATGCATGCCGAAATACCAGTTCTCCAGATCGAGTCCATCAGTCTCAAGCTCCATGCTCCCAGTCGTTCCGCCTGAGGGGTGACGTATATCATCACGCTCGGTACGCTGTACGCTAGATTGGCTGCGACGTCCCGACTATCAATGTAGTGCGGGAAAAGTACACCGTTAACTCTAGTTAGTCGTGCCATGACTAATAATGATGTTGACTCACGAAGTCCAGAATTCGGGGTGTATGGCTATATCAGGTGCACGACTAATTATAGTGAAACATAATGTTTATCATTTTATCGATTATTTCAAAGTACTATACAGTCGCTGATGCACCGCCTTCTTCATAGCCTTTGTCAAAAGCTGCACGATACTGCTCTACTATCTCGCGGAGATGCTTGCTGAGCTGATTAACCTTCCATATACCGTCGCTCCCAACGCTCAAGCCACACATAATCATCGACTTTTTGACCCAGTTCTTCCCATCCTTGTATGTCTCTTCATTCACTAGTCGAATGCATTCAGCTGCAGTATTTAAAAAGAACTTCCTACCTAGACCCAGACGACTTTGCACGTTGCATCCACTCGCCAAAGTCGGATCGCTTCCATGGTTCTTTTTTTTTCGCACAACCGCCGCCAGTGCATCTTGATCCTCTGAATCGGAAATTGGTCTGCCGGTTGAACTAGGTCAGTATCATTAGCAGGAAAAAAGCGAATGCGAGTCTTCAAATCTTAAACAACATCATCCCCAGAGTTCCCGCTAGCATTGTCCATCCACAGCACACGCTCTTGTTCAAACGGTCCCGCTGGTCCCCAGCAGCGAACATCCTTCAGCCAATCTGCCATCAGGCGGTTGTTAATAAAGGCGCTGGGTGACGTGCAGTAGGCAACACCTTAAACGCCGTCTGGTAAGCCTTGAATGGGGTAGCTCGACTTCTCATTCTTGAATATCAGCAATGGACACAACAGCTTGGCATTTTGAGCTCCCTTCAGTAGCACGAACATCGTAATACCTTCTCGACCTAATCATTTAGTAAACAAATAGTAATAAAAGTACGCTTAATAATACCATTGGCAAAATAATAGCTGGATAATCAATATAAAAATATACAGTACCTGATACATTACTACGGTATTTTACACGCTCAGCAATGCGGAAATCAAGCGTCTTGCCTTCATCAAGATCGATGACGAAGTGAGACTCATCCATGTTGTACTGCAAATCCGGCTTAGTTGGATGGCCGCATGGCGACGTACCCCAGTACAGGAATGCCCGTTAGCCTGGTGCATTCAGGAGACGCACGTCGCCACAGCTGACGAAGCAGCAGATCTCAGTCGAAAATGGAAGGCCCTATGGGGATTACGTTTAGACGAGACGCACGCGCCACTGTCCTATTGGAGCACGGGCTCGGCAAGCACAGCCGGAGTGGCTATTCTGTTGACACCGTCCGCGGCAGCCCAGGCGACCCACTGGTGCCAGGACCAATGGACGATACGCCGGATCAGTATAAAGATTCGGGAAATGGTCGTCATGAACCTATATGCACCCAACCAGAGAGGGGAAAGGGAGCAGTTTTTCGACGACATTCACCAATTAGAATTGCCGTCGGAGCAGCTGATCCTTACGGGGGATTTTAATAGCGTCCAAAGCCCACAACTGGACCGCCTCGGAGAGCGCGCAGCCAGCAGACCTGAAAGTCCTTCCCTACAACGGGTTCTCGTCTCTCACGGCTTGATTGACGCCCGCCAAGCAAGAGAAGATGCAGATGACGAGACTAACGACGATACCACGGATCACTTCACTTATTGGGCTACAGCGACGGCCAGTAGGATTGATAGGTTCTATGTCCCGGTAGATTGGATACCTCAAGTGGTCTGGGTCTTCGTCAAGACGCCTCCTCAGTACTCGGACCATCAGGAAGTGATACTTCACCTCCGAGATGAATCACCAGGTCGAAAAAAGATCAACAGCACCATAATCTCGTATCCAATCCAGACTAATCAACCGGAGCGGGTACTAGAGGAGCTGCTAGATGATATGGTGAATATGGGTATAGGGCGAGACTCGACAAATCGAACCTGGGATGCAGACGTAGCCGAATGCGTCAACTGTATACAATCGGTCAAGCGTCGGGAGAAACAGCGACGAAAAAGGTTCAAAGTCTCAGTAACGAATCGGAATCAGCGTCTCTTCCGGACGCGACGACAGTGGATCGAGTCGAATATGGAAGCGATCCGAGAGAGTCAGATGGCACGAGTTGGGGACCAATTGCAACGGACAACTGAGCGACTCCGATGGACGTACAAACGCGTCTCCAATTGGGAGAGTAATCAAACAGTAACGAAGGTGACGGCCAAGCACGAAGCGTCATTTGACAGGTCCATGACAACGGCGGACAAATTCGCTTCAGAGTGGGCGCCCATCCTCAGTCAGAGTCACCGCACCACTCCTCTAGAGGACCTAACTTCGCAGCTGGACGAATTCGCGGCAATCCCAGACGAACAAAAGGTCACAGATCAGGATAACTGTATGCTACTGCAAGAAGTTACGGAAGATGAGGTATTGATGGCCATTACCCGACTCAGTCGGCACAAAGCAGCCGGACCCGACGGTTTGAACAATGACTTCTATAAAGATACGGCATCCACAATGGTGCCGGCGTTGGTCAGAATTAGTAATCAGATTCTCACGGGGGCAGCCATGCCAGCCTCCTTCCTGGAAGCACTCATCATCCCGCTAAGGAAGAAGGGGGACTCAGCGGACGCGATGGACTACCGTCCCATATCACTACTCCAGACCAGTTACAAAATCGTCGCGAAAGTGATAGCACAGAGAGTCCAAACAATTCTCCCACGGGTCATCAGCTCCTCTCAACAGGGGTTCGTACACGGCCGTCAAATGCAGAAGACGGTAATGATGATGTTAGCACAGCTAACAACGGCTGCTGCTCAAGAGGATCTCGAAGCGGCACTAAGTCGCTGTATATTACTTCTCGACTTTCGTAAAACCTACGACACAGTGGATAGAGAATTTCTCTATGCAGCGTTACGCAAATTTGGATTCAGTGAAAACTTCGTATCACTAGTACGCAACATGCACACGGGAACCCTAGCATACTTTCTAGTGAACGGGGAACAGTCGGAGGCGATGCCGGTGAAATCTGGGATCCGTCAAGGTTGCCCGCTGGCCCCTCTACTCTTTCTCTTAGTGGTGGAAATTCTCGGACTGGCACTGAAGCAGGACCCAATGCTGAACGGGCTGTCAATCCCTGGGCAGGATACTATTAAGCACTTATTCTCAGCGTTCGTAGATGATTCGACCGGTGTTTCTCAACCGCGCCAATCAAATCCCACGAACAATGGAAGTGTTACGCACATTTGGACAACTTACTGGACTCCACGTCCAACCAACGAAGAGCAAGATAATCTTCCTGAACACGGCCATAACCCTCAACACGTACGAGAATATGGAAGTAGTTGCAGCGGGTGAGACGACTAGATACTTGGGATACGAAGTAGGTACCGGCAGTATGGTCAACAAAAATTGGGCACTCCGTATTCGAAAGATACAACGTCGACTCTTCACTGCAACCACCGTGGCGACGAGTGTTGAAAACAGGATCCTCATTCTCAACTCCATCGTCCTGCCATCGATCTTATTTACAGCTGCAGTCTTTGAACTGCCCAAATGGGCGGAATCGGAACTTTACAACCTGTACAAGCAGTTCCTCTGGGCCCACTCAACGTCAAAGGAGAAAAGTCGACACAAAGTGAACCCAGGTTTACTCGTAACGCCGCGCAAAGCTGGAGGAATCGGTCTTGTCGCAGTGTCCGTAGCTATCAAGACACAACGGACTAAACAAGCGCTCAGCTGGTTAACGCGCCGGGTGGATACCTATTTTGCAGCCTGGCTCACATGGACCTTCAGGGGCAGCTCCGAGTTAGGAGGATCACGAATATCTCCAGCACAAGCGAGAACTCAAACGAGCACCAAATGGAACACCAGGCCAACATCTGCGGCAGGATCTAGGGGAATGGATCTCCCCCACAATGGAGCAGACAGAGTACGTCAACGGCAGAATACAAAGTCACTACGAGATCCTCATCCGCTCGGCGGCGAGTTGGTGGGAGGAAGGGGAGTGGGTCATATCCTTCACGGCGTCTTTTCCACCACGGACAGCATCGGAAACACATCCAGCAGGAGTCAGTGATTTTTGGGTGACGTTTCGGTGGAGTGACAACCCATGGATACGTGATCACAAAGGAGACAAGCTAGGTAGGTCAAAATTCAATCGATTACCAAACTGCAGAATCAAGGACCTCCGGATTCAGCGAACGGGCTCTGCGGAATTTGTATTCCAGTTACCAGAGAAAACACAAGAGGAGCCAGGGCACACGGAGGCGAAACTCCGACGATGGGCCACGGCTCTCCTTTTATCATCACCGCACATCGGAGTAGGAGACGCACTCGACGGACACACCGTTGCGACTACGTCATGAGCCATTGGCGTTGGCCAACTATGAGTGGAAGCTCAAACCGGACGGGCGAATAGAGGGGAGACAGCAACGGGAGCCTCAGCAGGACACCAGCACCATGCTCCTCGAACAAACGGAAGACGGTATCCACTGGACCATACTACCGAGGACCACAGCGTCGAACAGCAACCTATCTAGCCAAACGACCCAGGCAACAATCCCATGTACGACCGCAGACCTCGTATTCGAGGCGCACCCGCAACTGCATCATTTTCCATGGAGTATTTCGGACACGGTGGATAACAGCCGTCTGGTGAAAGCGATCGGACAGCAAGCTTTTCGTCATAACAAAACAGAACTCGCGGCACCATTACGCACTCTCCTTAATCGACTTGAACAACAGGGGGTAAAAGACAAGTGGCAGCAAGCAGCGTTTGGACAGACACCAGCGCAAGTATGGGATCACAGCAATGGTCTCACAGCGTACCAAGTTTGGACGGGATATCGAGTCGCACTACGGCAGCTCAATCTCCACTACACAGGACGTAACGAAGACAAGAGCTGTCGAGTGACCTCCACTTGTCTAGGCATCAAGGAAACCATCGCTCATCTGTTCTGGGAATGCCCCAGTGCACAGGCAGTCTGGGATAAACTAGTCAGCCACTGGACCGGGGAACACGCTTCACGACAAAGGACTCAGCAGTTTCAAGCGGCATGTGCAAGCCGGCAAGTATTACGCACCCCCAAGCACCGGAGACAGCTGCTATTAGATAGATTCCAAGATGACGTCGAGGAAGCGGAGCGAATGTGGAAAAGGATCTGGCATATACTCGCCACGATCTGTCAAACTAACTTATGGCGTCAACGGGTGGACGCCGTCTACCGGCAGCAACAACGCACAGTCGAGACGAGTACTCGATTGATCTGGAAGGCGAGTCTCCGTCAATTGCGCGCAATCGCGAAGAAGGAACATCGCACGACGGACACAGTTCTCCAAGGAGCTATGCTACACTCGCGCAATCGCGAAGAAGGAACATCGCACGACGGACACAGTTCTCCAAGGAGCTATGCTACACGCATGTATTCTCTCTCTGGAGACGGAACCTAGAGGGGTACCCATATTCCAAGGGTCTAGCCACGAACAGCCACCGGGCACACCGGCGCTCATTTCCTGGTTACAGAAATTCCAGAGATCTTGCACATAACGTAAATAGACACTCTGTTTCTCTCTCTCTCTCATGTTGTACTGCAAATCTGAATTTAGCCTTCCATTGTCAAACTTTCGCTTTAGCTTCCCCCAGTGAGACGCTGTAGACTGATCTATCTGCTCCGTCTTCGCGTCACTGACCTGTTTCTTACCTTTTAGCTTCCGATACACAATGTCGTGACGGTCCGTAAAATCCTGTAGACGCCGAGGAGTAACCAGTGTATTAAATTGCTTTCCACCGAATTTATACGCAGAATTGTAGACAGCCTGCTGGCTCTCTTCAATCATTGTCTTGGCCATGTCCATCAAAAGCCGAGAAGAAAGCTTCAACCCAGCGTGTCGCAGCCGCTCAAACTCAGCCAGCAGCGGAGGATAGAGCCAGCCCCAGTGACCATCGAGTTTACGACCACGCCCAGTCAGAGCTTTGTGCGTAAATTGGTGCCGTCCCCCGCTCGCCGTCCTGGCGTACTTGCGCTGCTGACCATCGTCCACTGCAGCTTGTAGGGCTGAACGTTTTGCCACCAGTCGCGCGCTTTGTTGAGGTTCACGCGTCTATCAGAAGCTCGGAAGAGAGGTCAATCGTCCGACCTGAAAGACCCTGTTCTCCTTTCTCCGCAGTGCTGCCTCAACGAGCCCGATCGCCGACTCCGACAACATGCTGGGGCACACTATACGTACTCGTAGCTGCGCTTGACTCAGCCCAAGATGGCTTCAAATCCGGAGTGCGCGTTTGTCTGTATCGGTCATCTTGAAAACTGCGTGCTCTGTCAAAATGTCGGGTGGGGGAGGGGGCATTGTTGGATATGCTGGATTGGCACGACTAATATCGATGTATGTCTAAATATGGTACTGGTACCTTAATGTCTATTTTAATTACGATGCATGACAAATTTCGAAGCAAATAGTGAACGTTGTAGAGCCCATCTGCTGACCGTTGACCCCGCTAATGCCATCAGTTTAATATATAGATCCGGAATGGCAAGCCTTCCATCCGCGCGAGGTAGCGTTGCTACAAATCCATTGAGCCATGCACGTGCGCCCCGTGCCGAATCCGTGAATTGTGCGAACCACACAAAATTGTGCAACATCCATTAAAATGACTTAATTGTGGCCCGACTTGGCCAATTATGGCGCCCAATATACAATAATTAAGGGATCACAATCGCTGCCGCGATGGCGCTACGTTGATTCACTGTTAGGTTTTTCTGACAGCCAGAGCAAGCCGCGTTGTCATTTGCGGTCTCACCAGCTTCCACGTGTATTCAGGATACGGGAGGCTGCCCACTTGATGTCCGAGATATCGTAATAGCTTCTGCGCGGATTTTAAGCGTTAGGGTTCCGGCAACGAAGGAGGATTCTCCAGAAGCTTGACGTTAAGCGCAATAACGAGAGTTTTGTCCTCGTTCAGCTGGAGTCCAAAGGCCAGTGTGTATACCGCTGCGGTTGGACAACAGAATTACCACTTCGGCTGCCGTCCGAACGTAACTAGAACTAGAGGTGTCATTAGCGAAGCCACCCACTTTGAGCTTCTCTACCCCCGCCTCACTTGTGAGTAGAATACCCTGGAGTCGTGTATCCGTATCGATACGTCTGTAGAGAGCTTCTAACACTAGTAAGAATAGCAGAGGCGCCAGCGGACACCCTTGCCGAATCCCGCACGTCAACTGTACCTAGCGTGAGTGATATCCATTGGCCTGAAAGTTTACCTCCGCGCCTTCATGAAGCGCCTGTATCGCCACAATGCAAGTCGGTGGGAATCCAAGATGTTTGAGAGCAGCGTAGAAATAATCTGTCCACCGAATCATAAGCTTTTGCGAAATCCAGCAGAATGACCAGCACCTCTGCCATTGCGGGGTCCGTCCTCGTCGCTGTCTGAGCAGCCGTAAACAAATCGATGGTTGCGTGAATGGTTCTGAAGTGCACGAAGTCGTTCTGATTCGGATGGACGATGGCATGCAGCCGCGAGCTCGTTCTTGGCGCCAATATTCTCGTCACTGGCTTGTAGTCTAAATATAACAGTGCCAATGGTCTGTAGTTTAGAGGATTGACCGACGCACCCCCTTTCTTCAAACAGAAGATATCGGCTCGAAGGAACGACGCTGGAAACTTCCCGCTCCCGTACCAGATGTTGAATAGTATCGTGAGAATCGGAACGAGGAAATCGGAAAAGTCCCAACACCAATCGTTCCCAGTCTATCCGGACCACAGGATTTGCCACTTTGGACGCGCCAATCGCGGCTGCCATCTCGACCTCCGTGAAGGGCTTATCAAGTGCCTCCAAGGTAGCCGTGTACTGGCCTGGAGGGCCTAGCCATTCCAAGACTTCTTGCCGTGCATCGTGAGTAGATGCTTTTTGTTGGAATGTAGGGGTCCACGCATCGGCGAGTGTGTCAGCTTTAGCGTGGACCGCGCGTTCCGGATGCCCTGTGCAGCATCCAGCAGATTTATTGCGTGGTCGTCGTATTTGGTGGTGACGCGTCGGAAAAAGGCCTTCGTGGTTTTCCCAGCTCGAAGCCCGCTTCCCCGGAAGTTCTTTGTTGACGGCTATGAGCATTATGGCGGATGCAATCCGCTACCGCATTGCGAGCTCTCTGCAAAGGTGTACCCCCCTCCACTCGGCTAGCGTCAACAAATAAATGTGGTCCGTTATGGAATCCACAGTGGTTCTCGCCCCTGTAGCTTCCTCCCGTAGCCTCTTCTCCCGAATGAGTAGTCGTCTCAACGTTTGTTTATATGACCGGCGAGCCGCCTGCCGGTGTTATTTGGCAATTTTGAGAGCGTCCATTCGTATTTGGTATTTGGTCTTGAACCCGTCCCACCATGCTGCCCAGTCAGTGTCTACACCAGGGTCATCCTTGAGCTGAGCCAGTGCGCTAGTCAAATGGCCCACCATGGCTTGGCGGACTGCCGATTTGGTCACCTCCGATGGAGGATAGACTCTGGCACATTTACATGCGCGGACAGGGTCCGTTGGACTCTGGAGCTGTAACCGGACGGTTTGCTGGTCCGTCGTCGTCCCTGTTCTTTGTACTTCTACTTGTTCAACCCAGTGGAGGAGTGGCGCCGACACGTACCACCGGTCGAGTCTTGCGGACGCCTCAGTCCCCCCTCGAGATGGTATCGATACGTATGAGTACGGTCGTAATACTCCGCTCTATTCATGTGCCCCCTGTCCGACGGTGATTCCAGCGCGTCCATAAGGCCCCAGTGGGCCACAAGATTAGCCAGCGCAGGAGACTCTTATTCTGCCGCTGGTCGCAACAAGAGCCGATCCATAACGGCATCCATTGTACAGTTGAAGTCCCCACCCAGTGTAATCCGGTCTACCTCCGGTAATTGGATCTCCATCAGTGTCCGATAAAAGGCCTCCCGTCTCCCCCTCTGATGCGGTGCATATGCGCAGAGTACCAGGGTATCATGACCAGCCATGGTCCCTGCCACTGCTATGAAATGAGGAGTCCAGTGATGCTGGAGCACTGGTCTGACATCTTGAAACTTTCCATATGGTTTGTCCAACACCGCTACCTCGGCCTTGCGGTCCGAGGCTGGGGACCAATATGACAATTGTGGGCTCCCTGTACCAAAGCGAAAACCCCATATGCACGCGTGTTGTTTGTACCCTCTCCACCTCGTGTTGTTCCACGTGTGTTTCCTGTAACACGACGACATTCTGTCCACCATGCGAGTCAGTGGACCGATATGCCCTGAAATTTCGTCTCGCTGCGACGCCTTGCTGCCAAATGCGTTGACATTGTGCGTCACACAACTGACGGTACGATCATCTCGGTGAAGTGGAGGTCGGTTCTCTGTAAAAAGACCCGCCCGCCCGTTCTTCGACCTGCTTAGCATCTATGCGACGACGTCGATCCTCGTGAAAGCCCTGTTAAACCGGTTGGCGTCTCTGGATGGTGGTGATCGCTGGAAAAAATCCCCCAGTGTTCGTTGCCTGGGTTGGCCCCTGCGGTCGCCCATTTGACTGCCTGCCGTTCCGTGTCGTATTTGTGAGATCCCCATCGACACAGTTCCTCTCCCCGCTACTGCATCTAGCTGCGGGTGAGAGTTAAAAGCCTCGCGGACCTTAGCATCGCCTGGCGACTGGGGCCCCTTTTTCCAGTGCCTCCAGTTGCTCCGACCACGTGACGCCACACGATATGTCCAAGATCCCACTCCATCATTCACTGTCAGCTATGCTGTCGCAGGCTTTCTGCAGTGTTGTGAGCTGTCTGTAAAGCTGCGAGTAGTACCCTTTCGATGCCGAGCCCAGTACTGTCGCCTCCAAGGACCATTCTACGTCGGGTAGCACGTGTAACGTCGGGTAGCACGTGTAAGGTCCACCAACATTCGTTCGAGATACTCGTTGGTTTAGCAGCACTCGTGCCCGGCATGAGCTGTTTGAGTCGTGTCCATCGCTGGAGATCCCCTGCGAGTAATCGATCACGCACATGTACCCCGTTGGAAGTGCTGGCGGCCATCCAAGCACGACATAGTTCAATCGCCCGTTTAGGTGCCTTATCGTCCGCTATGACCCTAGACATGGTAGCTATGTCTGTATCATAGCATTCTCCACGTCATGAGCATTTCCTTCGGCAGACTTTTCGCAGCAAGTTCAAGGTAGGGGATGTAGCTGAATACATTGCGGAGTACAGCGCGGTACCTCAATAGCCACGGCATCAAAGCCCTGTTCGACCTATGTCCGCCGGTGGCCGACCGGCGGCCGGCGCCTTGCGGAGCTATGCGACCACTGCACTCGCGTTCTCCGTGTTCAGGCGTTTCAGTTTAACTCTGTCCGCTAGAATTCCGCTTCCCCTCAATACAGTCCAGTAGCTTGCGGAAGACGTCGAGCTCGACTTGACCATGATTGAAAATCGGATGTCGCGTGGCCCTGCTCTCCGATGCTCTCCCAGTCCAGAGAGCGTCAGAGACTGCTCCGCCGTGAGCACCGACCCCACCGCATCTTGGAGTTGAGTCGCTGTGTGGGCCAGGCCCTCCTCTAACGAGGCAATGTCTTGGAGTACGGCCGACAAAATCGGTAGTTGCAATCTGGCATGTATCACATCAAGCCGCTGCCTCCATGTAAATCTACCTGTCAGCAACTCGTTATTGGGCAGCGAGTCTTTCATAGGATCAACTTTGTCTAGGAGCTCAGGAAACTGGGTGCTATGCGTAATCACCGCCTCATACCACGAATGGTATGTGCAATATTTCCGCGCGAACCCCGAATCGCCCTCCGCTTGCCATTGTGTGGCGAGACCGTCATGGCCCATGCCATAAAAGTGGGCCTCATTGCGCTGTAACACCAGCATGATAGGCATTACGTGCAGTCTTTTATACTGCTCCAACATTCTTTTGGCCTGCGTGGTATCCATGGCCCCGCCACCTCCTGACTCGCGCTGTTCCCCCCGTGCGTAACGTATAGTCCTTGTAATAATACCTTTGTACGAGAGTATCCTGATTGGCCTTGACATCGAACACAAAAATTGAGTCACGTAAGTACTGCGCCATTGCCCTCAGTACTTCAACCCCTGTCCAAAACCGGCTGGTACTTGGGTGTTGACCGTTCGCTTCCCCTCTTGTGCGTAGTGCGCGTAAAGTGCAGCCGTCGCCACATCTGAGTTCGTTGGAATCGGAGCCTTGGGGTAGAACTTTCTGAGCTCCATCTGAGGCACCACCAACTTGCATTCAACGTCTATGGCTAAGTTACCGTCATCAGGGTGTAACATGGCCTGTTTCATCTTGTTGATGTCACCGACTACCTCGCTAGTGAACTTGAGTTTGTCGCCGTTCACAAATGGTGTAGAAGCATACAATACCGCGTTAGCGCATTGACCGTAAGCCGGCTCCGATATACGCGTGTCGTTGAAAGGCTGCGTAAAGACCGGGGGTTGCTGTGGCATGCCAGGTGCCGCCGCGGTACGCTCATAAGCAAACCCATCTTGACTCAGCGTAGGATCTGTGCACGCCTCCGCCTGTCGGGGACCATCGAATGGCGTACGTTCTGCCATAGTAGCATCATCACTGCTGTCTGATGGGGTTCGACCCATTTCCTCCGTACTTGACGCCAACGAAAATGGATATTCCGACCCAGGTGTCAGCGCTTCTGACTCTGTCTTCGACGGTTGAGAGGAACCCACGTAACCGGAGGCCCCGCCATACTCGGACGATTTCAAGCTAGCCTCGAATGCGTTGCATGTCACTCCGCCTTCTCCATCAATGTCCATTCGCTCGTACCCCTCGCCGTCCGCCGAGACGTGCCCGATTTCGGTGCCAGGTGAGGTGTCTCCGATGACGCCAGAGGGTCAACCGGATAAGCGTATACCGCCACGGCATCTTCACTGTACTCCTCACTGTTGCAGCTACCATCGTCTGTTATTGCAGTATAGCCCTGTCTCGATTGAAGATTGCAAAGCCCTGTTTGGCCGCTTTGGCGTTGGAACGAGACTTGATTTTGATTGATCCTGCGGGTTTGACCATTTCGTTACGGTTAGGCGCCGGTAATGCCGTCTCTCGGGCCTGGTGTCTCGTATGGCCTTGAGCCGAAGTGTCACGTGGACCACGAGCTGGCACTGCGCGAGCCGGAGGACCGGTTGCAATCGTGTGGCTGGAGCTTGAGCTATGAGGATTCACAGCCGGTCCCGGTGACCGATTCCCAGCCTGCACTTGCTGTTGATCACTGGCTGTACCAACCAACAAAACACTCTCACTCGTGGCAGTCGACTCGGCTCTAGAGTTCGCCGCTAGGCTCGACTCCTCGCCCAGTTCCTGGACAGGTTGCCCCATTTCAGCTATTTCTTCGCCTTGCAATGTTTCGAGAAAAGATTTTAGACTATCGCCATCCGTGTGCCTGTATTGCATAGCGTCTCCTACATCAAAACGTGATATCTGGCCGGAATACGTACGTTTGAACTTTGACTGAGTCTTCAGCTGCTGGTTGTAGTTGGCTTTGCAGAAACCGGCTGTATGATACGGAGCATAACAGCGGGCACACGATGGCCTAGGGTAAAGGAGGTGATGGTGGAGCGTGAGGAGTGTCCCATCCACTGAGAGTTTGGTGATCCCACGCAACCCGGCAGGGCATTTTAGCCCCCCCAAACTTGAGTTCCACATACCGGTACCGGTTGTCATTAACTTCCGTTGAGTCAGTGCGGGGACGCTCAGCGTTTGCTAGTTGAATCCCTGGTAATTTGCTAACCGCTGCAAGGAAGACTACTAGTGCAATGTCGTCGACCCCGTACACGTGAATGGCGTACTGACGGCGTAGTTGCGCCGGACGCAGAATCCATTCTATCACAGATTCTTCGGTGTCTTCCAATTCAATACATGTGCCTTGAAGTCTGAGCGCGTTGCCCCGATCCTCTATTACAGATTCTTCGGTGTCTTCCAATTCAATACATGTGCCTTGAAGTCTGAGCGCGTTGCCCCGATAGCGTCTAGCAAGTCGCTTCGATTGGAACACGAAACTCAGTGTATGTATCCCATCAAAGTGAAGAATTTTACATCATCCAGTATCATATCTATCATACGTCCCCGCTGCGAGTCCGCATTCGATTCGTACAATTGTGCGAATAGCGCGATGTGTGAGTCATCGATTTTCGCAGCTTAGCCCGGGGAGCTATCACCGCGGTAAGTGTTGCCTCGGTGTGCTTCGCATGAAATTGCTCCAATATCGCTCGCAGGAGCACCGTCATAGTCGCCTCGATAAAATTGGGAGCATGGACAAGTTCCAATGCACCGTCCAGGTACGCAAGCAGCGCCTCTGTTTCGAGCTCCGTACGTTTCCGAACGGCCATCGCGACGTCGCGTAGCTGACGCATATGTGAAGTCTCCGTAGGAATTACACCCTCAGTCCAATCCTTGGCCAAAGTTTGGTGAGGAATTTGCTTCTCACGAGGTTTCCATCTACCCGCTAGAGCTGGCACTGAGGAGCTCCAATGACGCCCCTGCCCGAAGCGTGGTCCCCACGTACAGCTGCAGCATAACTGCCCCCGGTAGTGGCTACCTGAGTGCCTCCCCTCTCAGGTGAAGGTGGTGCCGCTCCCATCCCCTGGTCGCCTGTCTCGGCCGATGATAGTACGTCTGCTTCCTGGCTGCCCGCCTGCGAACGTGCCGGGTCCGAAGATGCCTCTTAGTCGCCCTTCTCGGTCATAGCTGCTTGGTGTGGACCACTTGAGTTACCCTCATCGTCGTTAGCCGTGTCCAAGCTGGCCCGCTGTTCCCGTTGTCTTCCCCATCTCCCTGTCAATGGTATGTGTTATCACCTCCTCGGTCATCAGAGGGTACACGGTCCATGCTGGTTGCGTCCGCATGTTATTGCAGGTTCTGCGATTGATTGCCCTCTTGTCAAGTCCGCTCGGCCCGTTAGCGGAAGTGTTCTCGTCGCAAATCCCCGTGCTCTCTCCAATGAATAATTCGGAGTGTAATCCTAATAGGGCTGTTTATACGTTTAGACAGGGTTTCCATCACACTTTAAAAAAAAGACCGTGTTTGGAATCCAGGCTGTTCATTGGTAGAAATTCGTCAGTGTTATCTTTCCTTCTCCAAGAGATATATCCAAGCAGACGAATCCAACCTGCACGGTGTACTCCAAGAGATATATCCAAGCGGACGAATCCAACCTGCACGGTGTACGAACCAACAGCAGATGAACTGGTGAAAGATCCTAAAAGATAATATAGTTGGGGTGAATACGTAGTAGGAGGGTGTCGAATCGCGAGCCATTCGTAAAAGCATGCAGACAGTAGTCACCATGCCAAGCCAGTAAGATTTCATGTGAGTACATAACGATAATGCTAGCCTGTCATCCTCTTTTCAGCATTCTTTATTCAATTGTTGTCATAAAAACGGCAATGAAGATGACCACCACCTACAGCGGCATGTACTCGACTCTTACCCGCTGGCAGAACACAAGAGCAGAGCGACCGTAAAATAAACCCGCGAACTCGACGAACACTACAGTATCGCTTCGATGGCTGTGCTCATGTGTGGTTTTGCGCTGCGACAGGGCGCCACAATTATACGTGTCGGACGTGGTGCTGTTTGTTGTACGGTCTGCTTCATGTGCAAAATGCACACCATAATAACTGGGCGATAGCAAAGGACGTCTTTCTACCAAGGAACTACCTGGATTCCAAACACGGTCTTTTTTAATTAGATACGTTGTTGAGGCTGGAAGGTAGAATAGGGGGGGGGTCGTGTGATTGTAGCTATATTACATGTAGCGTGGTTTCCAGTATTCGTTCGCTTAAATATCCATTCTCCATCTGGTGGTATAAATGGAGGGCCGAAGTGCGGTAAGTTTGTCGGTCCTGAAGATCGGTGATAACGGGAAGCATTTTAATATTCCTGTACGCAAACTGAGTTACGCACCAAGTCATTTTCACCAACAGAAGGTTGCTCCACTTGACGCCATTTTGGACCACGAAATCTTGGAACTCTACGACAGACGACAGATATGAAAAATCATAAAACAAATAGCACAATCAAATAAACGTTTAAGAACACCACGAATTCATGACACACCTTCCACGTAGAAATAGCAGGCTTGTCAACATTCGTCGCCTCTCGAGTTTGAATAGCCATCTTAATTTTCTTGATTGGCGATACGTAGCTGCCCGTGGATCCATCACCAGTTTTTTTTGCGCCCTTTGTCAGCGTCGTCTCCACTGCCGCGTTTCTTCGCCGTGTTAGCCATCTTGGCGTTCACGGAGCACAACCGAAAGTGAGCTTTGTGACGCCTTACAACGCCTGAGCACGACCTTGTTTGCCCACGGAAAGAATGAAACTGGAAAGAAAATACCCTCGCTTGCCACGTCCCGTGTTCACTCAATGTCGAGTACATAATAGATGTATATGCACACGTATTGTGTTTTTCACTCAACGCATAACCAGTCACTTCAATAATGTTCGAGTTCATGGTATATGTACAGGTACATGTATTGTGTTTTAAACTCAACTCGTGTTACACGAATGTTGACCCAGTTGTCGCCGAATAATCCTCGTTGGGCTTCATGATAGCTAGCTTCGCTACCTACCTCCCAGTATAAATTGTGATGGAAACCCGGTCTAATCGTATAAACAGCCTCCTAAAAGACATAAAGGCATCATTGCTGGCAAACTTGGAGAGTAAAATAATACTTCGAAGTAATAAAATGTTTAGAATGGTAACCAGTGCTTAACCGGCAAAGTATTCCCCTTTCATCACTCGACGAATCGTAGCGTGAGCCCAACGATTCCAGCCACCATCTGCGACTTCTTTCCCTTCCGGACTGTAGAGAACTCGGATCGACCAACTTTTGGAAAAGCGATGACGGGCGTCGCTTTCCTTGTCGAAATGAAGCACTCGGACGTTTCTAGGACCTTTTCAATGGCTAGAACCCAGTATATCTCGTTCCTGTCTCTAGCTTCGTACGCGCTAATAGAGTCGCATTTGTCCTTGTGAAGACCTCTTGCAGCTCCATGAACTCCGAGTGCGATCGCTACCGGTGCTGCTATCGTAGCAGCTGCGATACCCAACGGAACTGCACCAGTTGCTCCAGCACTTTGGAGCGCAGCAACAGCACTACCCGATACCCCTCCCCCCCCCAGCAACTGCACTACTCGACATCATCGAAGCTGCAGCTGAGCCCAAAGTGATCCCAGTAGCCGTAAAGCCGACAGCTTGGACGATCGGAACTGTCGCCGATGTCGCAGCAGCTTCAATCACTGCTCCTGTACCCACATAAGCAGCCGGAGTCTTCTGCGAGTCTGCCATTTTCAATGTGGCAAATGCATCGCAAAGATCCATCCGATTGACACGGTTTGACCTTAAACTGGGAAGAAAACACCGAGGAAAGTACGAGCCATTTACGATACAGTTAACCTGAATAAAATTCGGTTCATTTCCTAGAGGTACGAAAGGAAATGGTGTTTTACACATAATTGATGACGTGGTGTACACATATCATTGCGAACGAGTGGCAGCAAGTCCCATTTCAGCTTTCGACGAAGACCCGAAATCCAGGATAGTTTTAAGAGGGGGTTTCTCCATCAACAACGACACGACAAGACGCCATGACCGACCAAGGACCTGCCAAGACCTTCGACGACGCCACGACCGAGTCTGGACCTGCTTCAGTGAACCCTGAGGTACCAGCGGCTGCCGAGACTTCAACAGTTGAGGATGTCAACGTTACGACCGACGGCGCCGCGTGGACGACAACGCCGGCTCGCACGACAACTGACCCCCCTCCGATTCGAGCTTCCAAGCGGGTGGCGAAGCGCAAGACGAGCCCGGCAGACTCAGAGAAGGCGAAGAAGGGCAAGAAGAAGCTCGTTCACGTCGGACTCCCCGTGTCTCAGCCGGATGTACCAACGTCCACGGAGGAGCCAGCGACTAACGATCGACTGCTAAAACGACTGAGAGGCCTGCTTCTGTGACCAAGACGACGTCGCGACAGGGCACGGAGTTCGACCTGGCGGACTTTATGTCCTCGTCCCAGCCTGGTCTCGACAGGGAGCCAACAGCGACACCCGAAGACCGTAGCCAGCAGGCTGTGTATGCACCAAGTGCCCAAGACGAGTTGCGACTTCTCCGACAAGAGGTCGAATCGCTAAGGGGCCAGCTCACAGGCGTTCGTCAGTCACTAGCCGTACTCACGAACCCGAACGACCAAGGCGCTCTACCGGCAAGCAGTGTCCGCCAACTGACGAGCTCCAGTTTTCCAGAGCAAGCGAAGAAGGCCAAGGGCGACTACCATCCTCCACAAGCGCAGGTGTTGGCGGCGACCCGAATGTTCAAGGGGCTCACTCCAGCGAAGGTAAACCCATCAACTATCAACCCGCGCTCGCCGCGGGGCGAAATTCGGTATCCATGTACTCCACCTATGAAAATTCGAGCTCCATTCAAAATTCAAGCTCTCCCGGTGCGGTCCAATTTTGACTGGAGTCACTGCACTCCGCCTTTTGCCAATTTCGCCTGAGGCGGTAAATGATGATAAGTTTCAAGTGGCTACACAATCAACCGCATCTATTATGGCTATACAGTCTAGGTCGGCCTTGACGGCTATACAGCCAGCTGCACGTGAGATGGCCATACAGCCTAGGTCAACATCATAACCTGAGATGGCCATACAGCCTAGGAAGTCTTATGTACCTAAGATGGCCATACAGCCTAGGATACCTTCTACGCCCGTTATGGCTACACAGCCTAGGTCAGCCGAAGCGAACTCAAAGTCCGAAGAGACGAAGCAATATGCAGGTGGAAACGGTCACTCAACTCGCACAGCGCATGATGTAATAAGTAGTGCAAGGGCTGCTCAGGTAACTGAAAACGCAGTCCGCCGCGATACGGGAATTGAAACACTTCGGCGTCTTTCACTGAGCAAGGCTCTGGGGAAGGTTGGGCTGCAACTTCCTACGTGCGGCACCCTGTATACCGTCAATTATCAAGTGGGGAAGACTTTCTACTCAACACTCCTCTGCAACACACGCTCTCTGAGTTTGTTCGCCGAACGAAGATACCTTTACCAGCTCTAGTGGAACTTGTACGTGGTCAGACGGAAGCAGACTATCGTCCAAACAAGCATTTGGTACCTGCAGTGATCGCACATGTGTGTAAGGGTTACCAGCATCTCGAGAAACTACAAGCTATTGCAGCGGAAGGCGTGCGCGTGGAGATCAAGAAGTACGTGCCGCGTCAATCACATCCACCTGACAACCATGGATCCGCAACTGAGAGAGTGAACATTCTGCGCAAGAATGTCCGCAAGGAGCAAGACGCGTGGAGATGCCTCGTGTTGGACTTGGACCTCCTATCAATGTGGCCCGAAGTGTTCGTTAGCCCCTTCGGCATTGTCGACAAGGCCTGTGGTGGCCCACTGACCTCCGGAAGGACTATACACGATCTCTCATTCCCTGATGGCGCCTCGATCAACGACTTCACAGACCAGGACGTGATTCCACGGGCCGACTATCAACACTGCGATGCTGTTGCTTCCGAGATAATACGGACCAAGCAGGAACATCCGGATGTTGAGACCAAGACGATGGCAGGCGATGTAACCTCCGCATTACGAAATGTCAGTATCCACAGCCGCAGTGTACATTGGTTCGCTGGGCGCATTGAGACTGAGAATGCACTCGTCATTGAGCTTGCGTGTCCGTTTGGATGGACAGGTTCTCCTGGAGAATATGAAGTCATCGGTGGAGCGATTGCTTTTGTTCACGGAAAACATGGCAACACGCACAGCCCAAATGGGTTCTTCAATTATCACTGGGTAGACGACCACGTCAACGTCGCCGCTGATATCGGCTCCAACTACGAAGATGGAACGCTCATTGCGCTACGCCATGACCGTCATTCTGGGCAATGGGGCCGTCAACAACGACAAATTCACAGCATGGAACACCAGTCAAAAGATCCTAGGACTGCACTTCGACTCCGTAGCAGCAACGGTTGCGATGCCCGCCAAGATTGAGAAGGCCCGCAACCTGGTAGCATCGGCGTACAACGCAAGCGCACTCTCGCGGAAACGGTATCGCTCTCTCATGGGAGGCCTGCGTCACGTTGCAACGTGCATTAGGACTGCCCGTCCGTTCC
>JAIKVB010000352.1:0-29007 GCA_024679045.1 Phytophthora brassicae | reverse complement strand
CCCGCTTAACTGACGTGCAACTTGCTGATCCTCATGTGCTGTGTTGAGCATGTAGGAAAAAACTTTGCTGACGCGTGACATGTTCCATCCTCCCCTTTCAACAACCCAATGTTTTGTCTAATACGACTGTCCGCGGTCACGTGCATGTGGCTCCACCTCGGTGGAAAGAGTGTGACGTAAGACCCTGGGTGAGACCGCTACCTCGTGCTGCTGGCAGCCTTGCAACAGTGACTAACTGCCTATATATGTATGCGTGGGCACCAGGTGCTTTGCGAGTTTGTGGAGGCTGTGACTGTGAGATTGTAATTCCTTCATCGAGATCGCTGTCCAGTAGAGCGACCAAACCGAGCTCTTCACCCTCCTCTCCATCAGCATCATTCGACGACGGCAAGGAGGAAGCAGCGATAAACTGGGGGGAGATACGCGGCCCCGGCGCTAATTCGAGAGTAGTGCAACGGCGAGGACATGTAGCGGGCACGTAAAAGGGTCATTGGGATCTTTGAACAGAGATATACCTTTTGAGAGGCGGTTTTCACTCGTTTAAAGCGAAGGAAAATCATACTACCTAACGTTAGTATACACATGATAATTGTTTAGTTTATGGACCACGGAGGAGATTTATTGCAACCCTCAAGCATTCTCACCAGGATAAACACACAGTCGGGCCTTTTCCAATTGTTCAGCATCGGAGCCTCGCCTATACAGATACCACATTAGAGCCACCAACGCTGCGTCCAGGTAGTCGGAGCTAGCGGACGCTTGCGTGAAGAGCGTCGATATAATTACGTTTCGATCCTTCTTTGTACACGGCGGACCTTGCTCTGGCCTCTTTTCACAGTACCTATCTAGTGTGGATAACATCTTTTGGAGCTTCTTAGCTACGCATAGGCTCTGTTGCGGATACAGGTCCACCAGCTAGTTCTTAACATTCCCAAAGTAGGAAAGGACTATGTTTTTCGACAGAGCTACACCTTGCCTTCCAACCTTTTTCACTAAAAACCACCCATACTTATCCAAGATCACAAACATACTCTTACCACTGTTGTCCTTTGAAATTTGATCATGTTCTTCTGCAAGCGTCACCTCCTTCTTCTCCAAGAAATCCTCAAAGGACTTGATAGCAGTAGATCTACTGCGTTGGCTGTTGGCCGACACGAGAGAAGCTACTGACATGAAAGCGAGCGCTCAGGAACTGGAATGAAGCAGCTTAGGTTAGAAACTGATGAATATTTATTCTATTTGTAATCAGCTTGATTATTGTATTACATACTCGATATTATGCGAATGAAACTGATGAATATTTATTCTATTTGTAATCAGCTTGATTTTTGTATTACATACTCGATATTATGCGACGGTTCCAACCAGATATTGTTGGAATCGTCAGAACGACGTGGGTCGCTCCTTGCTTCGATCCAATTGGATAAAATCATGTTCGAAAAGTATTCATATTGGGTAAAATGGCTAATACTTTAAATTGCGATCGTACTATTGGATATATAGCGACATACAAACATTAAGATAACAGTTTTACGTTGGAACCGCTATGATATGCTACCATACCGTGACGGTTCCGACTTCCCTACATTTTGCCGACATCTGGGACGGTCGTAAAAAAGTTCAATAATAACCGGTAGCGAGCACAATGAAAACCAGTGTGTTGGGGTTAGGTACTTGTTTCTCATTGGCCTGCGTCTTCGCCTCAGCTTTCAAAAGGCGCTTACAGGCGCGAGGAAATTGCCTCTAGAGACCTGCAGGCCAAGAAAATCGACTTTTTAGGTATGCATGCATTTTGGGCCCTGGAGCAATGTGCACCAGGGTCCGTAAATTCATTAATGAGGCCCGGGGGCATGCAGGGAGGCCACAATTAGGAGCAGTCTCGAGCAAGGGGGGGCACAATTAGGAGCAGTCTCGCGAAACCAAAGTCTTCATGAACTCATGTACAGTTGATTTATTGACAAATCAGAAGTACGCCAGTCTATCATTGGCAATTTATAGGCAATGAGAACTTACTACCTGGCTCCGGTAGACACGCGCGAAGTTAGTGGCTAACAGACACTCCGGCAATTGAGCCGTCGCCGAAATAGGCTTCGAGAGCTCAGTCTTCATTTTTTCACGCCTACTGCGCAAGTCTCCGCATCAAGACCCGCACGAGGACGTACAGCCCGTACGCGGAACGGATTCCCGAGCGCCTCCGCCCCCACCACAACCGTTTCCAACACTGTAGCTCAATGCATAGAGCGCAGGGTTTCGGCCCTGGGACGTTCGTTCGAATCGAACCAGTGTTATCGGTCAAGAGAGAGCGGTTGTGACTGCATGTTGTCTGTTGTGTGCATTCAGTCGGCTGGCTGCTGGCTTCTGGCTGCGTTGGTGCTGTTGGTGGCGTGTGCTGCTGTTGTGTGGGGTGTACTGCTGTTGTGTGTGGTGTGCTGCTGTTGTGTGGAGTGTGCTGTTGTTGTGTGTTGTGTGTTGTGTGCAGTGTGCAGCTCCTTGATGTGTGTCCCCGGCTGCCTGATGCGATACGTGTGTCAGTGGGGTGTGCGTGCTGCTTGATGCTGATATCCTGCGTGTGTGCTGTTGCAGGTTGATGGTAAACGAATTGTGAATTATGAACTTGTCTATTTTGCCTACTAACTCATCTAGACGTGTCCTGCTGGTGATAAAATGTCTTGGCTGTCGGTAGGAGCCGGGTCTCGGATGCGACCGATGTCAAGCAGACTCTTGTATCCGTCGATGCGTTCGTCCAAGGCACCGGACTTGTGTAGCTCCGATGTCAAGCAGACTCTTGTATCCGTCGATGCGTTCGTCCAAGGCACCGGACTTGTGTAGCGGGCGTAGCGCATGCATTGCGTACCGGCTCCTTTCGCGCAGATCCGTCGCGATTTCAAGAACTGGAGAACAGCTTCCTCAGCGCGCGTGCCGACAGAGAGTACCTCATGCTTGTAGCTCTCCGTGGTGTTATCGATGATGAAGCCGTCGGCGATGAAGAGCTTCATGGAGGCGACCACATACCGGAACTCCGACTTCTTCAGCCTATCGGCACAGTCCCAGACGCGGGTCACACGAGTGTACCCCTCGAACCAAGCTGCGGACAAGTACGTTACCTGCTTCTTCCAGCGTTTAGACTTCGGCTCTTGATCTGGCACTGCTTCCTCTTGTTCGTCGTCAGTGCAAGTTGTCCTGTTTGGAGATTTTAGTTGGGCGGCCTCGAGGATAGTCATTCGCGCCGCCAACGCTTTGTTGGTGGCGATAAGCTCTCGAATGACAGCAAGAAGGCGATACGATTGTTGGCAACGGCATTGCTGTTTGTTCGTGTCTTGATCTGTTGTTTGAGCTGGTGCAGCGCTGGTTTCATGCAGAGCGACAGATCATGCAAGCAATTCTGCATGCGGTATGTCAGCAATGGCCAAGCATTCGCCCACGCGCCTGATGATCGGGGTCATAGGTGCGATCTCCTTCAGCTGGGGGTAGCATCGGACGATGTACGCCGTGAGAATGGTGAGAACTTTGCTGCTAACATTGAAGCGTTGCTCCTTGAGTCCTGTGCACGTGCTGACCAGGTAGCCACACAAGCGCGCCAGGTGCCCTTGAGCACCATGATCCAGCGCAGCGACGTCAAGAACGACAAGAGCAGCGTCGGATTCCCAGCCACTCAGCACTCGCGCGGCCTTCCTGTCCCCCCGTGGCGTGTTGTACACGTCGGCAAAGCCTTTATTGAGCTTGCTCATGTCCCACGCGCCACGGTCGAAGATCGACTGCGGGTCAATGCGATCGTCGCCGTTGGCATGCTGCACACCTCCTCGGCGGAAAGAGTTCGAGCTCAAGTCCTCCGTGGTATCCAGCAGGTTTCGCCACGCGCTTGAGCAGCCGGTTGACGTACGCTTGTACGCCGTCTGCACCACGTGTCTTCTCTCTAGGGTGAGCTGTTACGAGAGCCTAACGCTACTCACATGTTCTTGTTCTTGCGCTCTTGTAGGTGGTGAACTCGTTTGCATCATGACTGCGGGCTGGGATGCGGATTCCGGTGCAGCAGGCGCAGAAGCCGCCGAAGCGACGCTCAGTGACACGGGGTCTGCAACTAACAAGTCGTGGAGCGGCACACCGGTCTCGAGCGGCTCCCCACTTACAGTTGCCAGTTCGGGGAGCTGGCTGAGCAAGGCCGCACATGGTGCAGTCTGCATGGCAAGCGCCACACCGAGCGAGTGGAGCGGGCAGGTGGCGAAGTCTTCCTTGTCAGGCACGAGCGTGAGTCCTTGCTCTTCTGTGGTTTTCACTCGAAGGAGCCGCAGGTAGAAGACGTCATCAGCCGACGTTGACACGTGCTGTTTGCGCAGGAAGTCTAGATCAGACGAGCGCCCAAAGCAGCGCCACATGAGGCACTCCAATGCAGCGTCTTTGTAGTCACTGGCGGCGTGAGCCGTGCTGTAGACATAGCAAATTAGAGAACCTAAGTACCCCTTAGTACATGGTGAAGCCTTATTAACGAGCCCTCCCTCCTCTCTTTTAAAGCAGTGCTTGTCCAGAGTTTTTCCTAGCTTCAACATGTTCACCTGTGTTGGCAAAAGGAGATGGGAGAACTCGTCAAACAGCCACAGCTTTACGTTCCTGTAGTAGGACATCGCAGTATTGCGAGCTAGCTTACCTTTCTTACCTTCATTAGTGGCGAGATAGTAGCCGAAACGGTTATCGCAGTATTGCGAGCTAGCTTACCTTTCTTACCTTCATTAGTGGCGAGATAGTAGCCGAAACGGTTCATTGTGGTGGCTAGACGTTTACCAGTTGGTCTGTAAGAGTGGTACCACGGAACAACTCCATACTAACAGCCTCGTCGTCCAGCATTCGAACGAACGCGCTAATGTCCGTCGTGCGGGCCTTCTGCGTGTTCGCAGGAACGAACACAAAGAGGCTCATGCTGGCTGCTTTCTGCTTTTTGTCAAATGAGGAGTGGCTAACATCTACAGAATTAGTCTCACTCACATTATTTATTGTAAGGATAAAGACCCTGGATAAACGTATACTTTTCAGATTTGAAGTGGGGGTTTCTCTATCAATTTCCAACCAATTGGAGTTGTTCGCGGACTATTCAATCGTCTTATTCGCGAAAAATGGTGATGTCACATATTTGAAAAATACTTTTTTGACTTGATTTTTGTCATATTTTGTCTCAGAATGTAAAACCTAATCTGCGTGCACACTATTGGCTGAAATGGGCAAACGACGCCCTCTGATTGGGTAATAGCGCTATTTACCCAGACCACAATCTCGTCTCTATCTGTCGGGAAAGACTGTAGGTGGGTGGTCCATGTAAATTTATGTTATTGTAATATTTTATTGGGGAGCCCTGACCACAAGTACAAGTACTAGTATTCACCAACGTGACTGCACTCCCCCATAATTTGACGCAGTATCTTCCACGTGCAAACAAACACGGCATATTGGCCGTGACGTGACTACAGGTTAACGCTGTGATGATTCGTGTCGTAGGGAAACCTTAGCAGCGGCAACTTCGTCTTGAAAAAGTGAAAAGTTGCTGCAACTTTAACAACTATAAGTTGGGGTACTCAATTGCCTCTTCTCTGATTGGCTATTAGGAACTTTGCCGAAGCTGGAAAATAAAAAAATCTTCTTGCTGCCAACCACTACATACATGTATTAATATTATACCTCAACTTATTATTATTGATTCAGTGGTGCGCATTCTAGTATTAAAAGAAAGAGAGTGGTTACTGTACCCAACTAGAAATGAGCGGGTGAAAGACACATAAAAGGGCCAACGGAGGAGAGCGGCTGCGAGCGTGCGTAGCCACAGCAAACCCGCGCGGGGTGCCCGCGAAGCAGGGCCGCGAAGTATTTGCGTAGGCGGGCCCAGCACCGAGCTTTCCGGCGAGCCGAGCACTGTACTCGCCAGGTATTAGAATCTTTTTATCGCAGGAGCGCAGCGACTGCCTTTGCGAAGCAAAGCCATTAAACGTCAATGACATCGGTCCTGAAGAAAGATGGGCAAAAGAGACATGATGAGCAGTTAATACAAACTTGAAGCTTAAAAACATTATGTGACCACTTGAGTTGGGCACAGCCTAAAAGAAAACGACCAGAACACTGGGCATCGCTTCACATTCAGACACCAGCGCCCTCGTTTCGGATCAACGCTCGTAAAAGATGGCAGCTCAGTTGCGTGTCGGCCCCCACCGTATATACTGTCCAACGAGCGCTTGATTTATCACATTGGCGTAGCTAGAGTGAAAAATATCCACCGTGTTATCCACCGTGTTGCGCCTGGTCACCAGGCGCAACACTCGGTGGATATTTTTTACCAAGCTGGTGAGACGTGGCTCATGTTCACGCTGAAGCCGGACAATATTCCTAGTACTGTACATGTACTGTACCTGTAAAATACCACTATTAACTATTATAATAATTGAAGATTAAAATTGTGCTACAGTACCGGTATTTGTCGCAAACATCTGGTTGCAGATGGATACCTTCGAGTCTACTGTTCTATTCAAAAAATATGGCTACAGTATCGGATAGTCTATCCGACTCACCGGATTTTCATCCGCTCGCCCACGTGTTGTGCGCTAAAACTTGCAGCACTGCAGCACCAAAGCTCACCTGTACCTTCAACAACTTAGCAGCTCCTCAGCCGTTTGCAAATTACGAACCTATTTGCTGGCGCCTGTCGCAGCAAATCGTTTGGTAAAGTATTACCGGTACCGGTATATTAATAGGCACTGCCTATTAGGCAAGCACTCGTCGAGCAGAAAAGAGTCTCATCGTTTTGCACTGGGCAACGCTTCACCTTGTGGCTCTTGTGGTCGTCTGTTGTATTGTACGTAAGTGTCCTACGGATGTTTATACCCCGGTATCTGTAGTACAGATTCCGCACACCGACGCTATCCTCACTTTTCAAAACAACAGCCAGCAAGCAAGTCTTCAGCTTTGATATAACAACAACATCACCACTTCGTTACCATGAACATCCAGGCTCTTCTCCTCGCCGCAGTTTCCATGACTGCTTGTGCCACGGCTGAGTTTACCGTCAGTTCGGCAACGACCGAAGCTACAACCTCCACTACCGAACACGTGAATTTTGTCAAGCAATGGACATTGAGCGCGGCTACTACCACCGACACCATCGATTCCATTGACCTCGAACTCGCTGGTCGTGTGTACGTGAGTTACGTGAGTGGCATGCCAAGTGGCGTCCTAGGATATGTGAATGTGTCAGGAGACTCCCAGGCCGTTGTGGATGCCGTTACCGTGAGCAACGACGACGCTAATGATACGGATGATACTAACGATGCGAATGACACCGATGGAGAATTGAACGTACGTCTCGGCAACAGCACGTCCACCACACTCAGTGGATACCTTCTCACTGAAATCTTCCTGTCTTCCACTGGTGTCGTGACTGACGTGAAGAGCCAGCGATCAGCTCAGGTGGTCGTCGAGGACGGAGTGTTGGTGTCCAGCAGCACCACAGCCGAATTACAAGTCGAGGCGAGTGGGTCCAGTGTTGTGCATGTTTTAGCAGCCAGCACAGCCGTCAGTGTGCGTCAGTTGCAGCTCGATGCGGCAGGCAGTGCGAGTATCCAATTCAATGTCGAGAGCGTCTCCACAACGGAAGATGTACAGATCGATGCACAGGGTTCGGCTACCATTTCACTACTGTCGTCGTCACTTGAAGCAGCTAAGTTGGAGCTGGAAGCACAGAACACCGGCACTATCTGCATCGGTGCGACACAAGTCACTACTACCACTTATGAAGGTACGGACGCTAGTCGGATCTCCATGCCCAATGCGTCCAACAAGTACGACTCGACCGGATCGTTTGCATGTGATGAGTCGACCGCTCCTGCTCGTGAGCCGTCGTGTGTGTCGAGCGCGTGTGCTGACTCATCCAGTTCGGGCAACACGGTGGGCGTGGCTGGCAGCGGCACACAGACGACCACCACGGTGACTTCTGCGCCAGCGACGGCCAATGATGATGATAATGCTAGCGACGACATGAACGCGGCTGCTTCTTCGAGTCTCGCTGCGCTCGCGGTTGGCGTGATTGCTGCTACCACTGCGGTGTTGTTCTAGGCGAATCTTCTTCGAGTCTCGCTGCGCTCGCGGTTGGCGTGATTGCTGCTACCACTGCGGTGTTGTTCTAGGCGAATCTCGCCTGGCGAGGGAATGTACTATGTTTTAACTTCCATTGTCCAATGCTAGAATGAAGGTTATTCGATCTTAGCAGTTGGCACGACCAACCTCCGCAAAAAAGCGGAACTGTATTAGCTAAGCTAAGCGACCAATATTCAACAAACTTTATGCAAAATCACTTATGCTCCGTAATAATCCTTTCGCCTCCGATACAGGTACGGTATGCGAAAGCAGCGATGAGATGAGAATGGTGCGAATACATTAATATTGTATTAGCACCGTACTTTGACCAAGTGGTGTAATTCTAACCCCTTCATGGCCAAGTTCATATAGGTCCCCTGACTGGATCGGGTTGACTGAGACTATTTGGTGGGCACTCTTATTAATAAGTGATCCGGGGTCAATTAGGATTTATAAAAATTGAATTATTAACAGCTTTAATATTCCAAAAACAATAAAGCAAAACCCTGTGAAATTGAATGTTTACACCAACTATCAGCTTTAATATTCCAAAAACAATAAAGCAAAACCCTGTGAAATTGAATGTTTACACCAACTACACATCGAATTTCATAGGTTTGTAAAAGTAAGATGAAGGACCCCATCACATACACTCTTCAAGCAACCGGACATGTTGTCCAAGGTGCCAGTAATGCTGCTGTCGCTCGGGACAAGCGGCCTGCTACTAGCAGTCTCCCGCCTCAGCGGTCCCGTGGCCAGCACTTCGGTCGTGTCGCTAGTTTTCTTCGCACTCCTCCCCACGCTCGTGTCCGTGGCCGTCGTCACCGAAGGCCACGGCTCGGGCCTCTTCGCACAAGTATGGGAAACGCTGTCCGCTCTTGGCCGGCGGACCCACGAGCAGCAACGCACGCCGGCCGAGGCGCTGGCTGCCGCACGGGTTGAACTCTTTAAAACTTTTAGTGAGCGCTGGTCGCAACATGGCCGCGCGTCGCTGAGTCGGCCGCGCGGGTTGAGCAGTCAACGGCCCGAAGTTGTTTCGTCTAGTACGAGTGGCAGCTCCCTATACGAGCAGGTTCGGGGCAGTTTGCAGGACCACATGTTCGGCCGGAGCGCGGCCGACGCACCCGTGTATTTTATGGACCCGGTCACGGGCTCGTTCCTTCGGGCCACGCAGCACCGCAAACTCGTGTTCACAACCAAGCCCAACTCATCGTGTTTGTTCCAAGTTGAGAAAGGTAAGGCCCTTCATTGGGGATTCCGGGCCGTGGCCACACAGAGGTACATTGGCCAGAACTTTGTGCAGAAAGTCATCACAGCCAGCAAGAAACTACATGCGTGGGAAGCTTTCCGCGTACTGCAGCGGCCCGAGGACAAGGGCGTCGGGGCGTGTAGCCCACAGGTTTACTTCATCATGAGCTCAGCTAGGTTCGGCAAGGGTATGTGGCTGGCCAACAGGTCGGGGGCCACGAGCTTTGCGCATCCCCACGTCCCAACGAGCAGAAGTAGCAGCTTGAGCCAAGAAACCGAGGAGGACTCGTACAATGAACTAGAACGCAGCGGACATGGCTCGAATCGTAAGTGTGGTGTCTTCTTATCCAAGCAATTTGATCACGCTATCGGGCTGGTGTATAGTTCGGACTTGTCGGCACTGGTAGCGGCGGCAGCGGAAGTGAGTGCGAGTTCGAGTCTGGCGTCGGCCTCGCGTGCTTTGGCCAATTTGATCACGCTATCGGGCTGGTGTATAGTTCGGACTTGTCGGCACTGGTAGCGGCGGCAGCAGAAGTGAGTGCGAGTTCGAGTCTGGCGTCGGCCTCGCGTGCTTTGGCTCGCTCACAGACGGCACCTCATCTGACTGGGGGGTTGTTACAAGCAAGAGGGACTGCATTTCAGGCGCCAATGCTTACGAGGTGGGATCTTGAAGACGTCCGCTTGCCGTGGCTGGAAGCAGTTGCAGATACAAACGCTGTTTCTGGACAAACTCCTTCGTTTTTCGAAATGAAGGAAGATGAAATGACAGAAGTGATGACAGCGCGTGTACCAGGATCAAGCGTGTACGAGTACTTGGAAATGATCGCTCCTCGTACCACGCGTCTTAAGTGCAAAAGTGAGAGAGAAACACTTTCCCAGTCAGCTCCGGTCCGGACGTCTGGTACTGCAACATCCACGAGCTTAAGCGGAGAGAGTGCGAGTGAAAATGACTTACTTCGTGATTGGCATTCGCACCCACACTTTGGACTATTGTGCGCTTTTGGCTATCGTCCGGATATTGGAACAATGTCCACTCCTCCTACAACAGGCAGCAGTAGGGGTATTGCTAGGAGTGTGGTACCTAACAGCATGAAAGCTGTGGCCATTGAGCAATATCATTCCTGCACGGTTGAAGACGAATCACTGGAAGATGTTGAGAGTACTTATGGGAAGACACCACATAAAGCGGTGATTCGATCCAAGGTCTACACGCTCAGCATCCCATTCAGTAATTGCTTCTCTATTGAAGTACTTGTCGACGTCGAAGATGTCCCGGTTACTGATGATGACACTTTGGAACGACCAAGTGTTTCTCAAGGTGAAACAAGCACGGAGGATCAAAGTACTGACACCATACAAGCTAAAAGTGCTGGAGTCAAGTCAGTACTGCAAATCAGATGGCGTGCGGGTGTGGTATTTTCTCGCAACATAATGCTCAAGGCACAGATCGAGCATGGGGCTCTGGAAGGCGTTCGTGGGAGCTGTGTTACGATTTTAAAGTTGATGCGGAACCAGACCACAAGAGATCTTTTTGCGACTCCGATTCCTACGCGGCGCTCGTCGCTTTTAGCTACCGATGCGCCGACTGATACTGCGGCAGCTCTGGCTGCAAATGGAGTCCTAGACTCATCATCTGGTCGTGGAACACGCGAGAAGTCACACATGAAAGCGGACTTGGCATTCCTTCCTCGCACAATTGCACTTGAAATCACGAGAGGCCTTATTGCGATGATTAGCAACACGAATTCACTCTCGGACAGCCTGAGTACACTACCTGTCCACTTACCATGGAAACCGTACACTTCGGGTCTTTCAACTGTACACTCTTCGCATGCAAGAGTAGCTGCAACCACTGTAGCATTTTTTGAAAGCTCTCCGAAAGAGTTTGCTGAAGTTCTGGTGGAAAATATGGGTACGAAGGTGACAGCGCAACTTTTCTTTGAAGCTTTGCTGTCTGACGCCTGCTCCTTTTTCCGCCCTGTCCACGAAGACAGCGGGACTATGGAGGTTGACATCAGTGCGTGGCGTGTCATTGTATCATCTGGACAGTCTCGTGAACGAACCAGTGGGTACATTCGTAAGCAAGTATTCCGAATGCCATTGAGTGGAATTCCTGGCGTTGAAATTGCGCAGGTTGAAGATTTCCAGTACTACGCGCTTGTGAAATCTCGACGTGCGTCGCCCTCACTACCTGTTCCAGATCATCATATTGATAACAATCGGGACAAACGACCCAGTTTGTGTTCAAGTAGCAGAGGATCTCAACCGACAGCGCTTGGTCGAGATAAAAAGCGACCCCCGTCTGGACTGGGACAGAACAAGGAATTGAAACCTCGTGATACGAGTCCGCGGAATGGAAAACCACAACGCCTGGAATTTGGGATGAAGTTGTTTGTACCAGCCTTACCAGAAGGCTCGCACTTCTCGGTACGTTTGCATTTGACAATCTCTTTCACGATATTTCACTATCTAACGATGTTATTCTGGTAACAGATTGAAGTACTGGTTATTGTAGAGCCAGCAGAAGACGATATGTCCAACAACGTCCTCCGTGTTCTCTTTGCGTCGCCTTCACGCTATCGACACTCGGAAACACGCGCGCATGCTGTGGTCAATCCGCATGTGGTGGCTGGTGTTTTACGTGGATTGAAGGACATTTGGAAGCAAGTGGCTCATACGATGATGGAAATCTGTGAGACTAACAGCGACTACGTCGTGTTGCCCCATCACCTTCAATCTCCAAGACAACCGTCACAAGATCTTGATGAGCAAGAAATTTTTCTACTACAACAATCACGAGCGAACCCACATCTACCGACACATGATGAACTGGCGTCGAGGTTGATAGAGGCAATTGCAGCAGCGTATTAATGTGCTCGTATGGCACCCATCGCACAAACTCTCCGGATATTGGGGACCCGAACATATTGGACCGGGAGGTTTGCTGTTCTCGCGTAAACCATGAGAAGGTCGGGAGATAAATTGTCACAGTAGAATTTGCGAGTCGATACATCTACTACGTAGTCAGGAAAGTGACATATCCGGGCGCACCGACGTTAGGCTGGTTAATCACACAAAGTAGAGGTGATTAATGATGCCTGCTTGAGATCCACATTTGTTATTTACCGTAGTAAATCACGGCGGTTACGTACCGACAATCACGAAAGTTTTTACACTTATCGGATTTTATTTTCAATTATCTGATTTTATTTTATACGTAACGTCGTAAAATAAAATCAGATAATTGAAAAAACTTTCGTGACCGAACCACTCAATCGTTTTTTTCTCGTCTATAAAGTCTATTTGCAACGGCTTTCTGAGAGCCGGCCGCAGGCCCACATTATGCAAAAGGTGTTTTTTCAACACTATAGTCTGCTACCGGTAGTGAAGGAAGTCGAGGAAGCTTAAGTAAAGAACAATCAAGCAGTCCACCAGAGTTTTTACCAATTGGAGCCTCGATTACGTTGTTACATGACTCGCCGTGATTTACGGTATCGTAGGTCATGGGGGTGGATAATGACTAACACCACAAACTCAAGTGTCTAAAGTTTGTATGGAGTCGAAGAGTGAATGTAATTTGCTCTTTTTATGTATGGGAGGGTGAGCTCGGCAAGCCAAAATGACGCCTGTGGTTTAAGATCCGTGTGCGGAGCACGCGGGCTTAAACCCAGGACCAGCCACGGTCATATCTCGCTCGGCCCTATAGGGTTAAACCCTGCAGTGAAGGGTATAAGGGGTGAGGTAGTGGGGGTGGAGTCCTCCATGTGGTTAGCTGGAATGGATAAGGGTGAAATTTCAATACGGCGACGCGCACACTTTGTTGCGCCCTCCTCAGTGCATTAGGATACTGTAAGGCCTTTACCACCATCAAATTGGCCCATTGCAGCCACTCGATACTCGTTCGGCAGTAGCCTCAATATTAATATAATGAGTACACGAACGCTGTAGCCCAGGTGAACCAGCAACATTACCTCAAGTAAACAGTTTACTTCAATACCTTTCCAGATCAGTGCCTCCGTCCATGGTATTGAACCAAACGCATGCTCAGACGGACCCTGATACCAGCAGCAGATGGAAGTGGAGAACTAAAATCTGAGTCAAAGTAATTTGAGGTGCCGAAACATCCTAAATCCCTACGTAAACAAAATGAGTATAATGCTCGATTGGAAAAGGAGGGGTGAAGGTCACTTAAAACGACCAACAGAGGTGAGCAGTATACGCGAGCCACAGCAAACCCATCCGGCGTTCCGCAAAGCAGGGTCACGGGCCTAGCGCCGAGCTTCACAGTGAACCAAGCACTGTACTGGCATGAATTATGATTCATTTATCGCAGGACGCAGCGACTAGAGCAAAGCCAAATAATTGCTGTGACATCGGTCCTTACAAAAGATCGGCAAAAAGAGGCATGTGAGCAACCCCATACAAACATGAAGCTTAAAATATTTTGTATCAACTTGAATTTCGGACACTACACATTGAGCAACAAACACAATTCTGTATAAATAACCACAGTTTGTAGCGTGGCAAAAAACATCGGTAATCTGGTACTGACATCATGTCACTGACATGTAGAAAACACGACGTGTGGGCTTCCAGATGTCTGTCATGGCGCTCCATTGCCCTGATCCAGGAGTCCATTGCCCTGGTCGGAGGCCCTGTTGATCGTTCATTCCTCAATTTTCCTCCAGTCCAGCACATCTAACAGTAAAATAAGTGAAAAATGCCGTCAACGAGATTTTTCGCGCTTGCTGCAGTGGCCACCGCCGCGCTCTTCTCCACTGTCAACGCCCACGGAAAGATGACTGGGCCACTCAGTCGAGGAGTGTCTGAAAAATACCACAAAGACTCGGGTGCTCTCATCAACATCGGTCCTAATGAGCTTATGATTGGTCCTATTGAGGGTCTTTCTCAACACAAGCAAACCGATTTCCCCCCGTCCCCAACTTTCAACCTCTTAAACGGATGTCGTGGTACCGTCTACGAAGAAGGCAACTCCCCCGTCCCCAACTTTCAACCTCTTAAACGGATGTCGTGGTACCGTCTACGAAGAAGGCAACGATGTCACCACTTTGGCACCAGGTGCTGATTTTGCTGTCAATTGGACCATTCAGGCTCCTCACCCAGGCTACATGAAACTAAGTATTCTGAAACCCAGTACAGACTCGGTCGGCATCATCACGTACATGAGCTACAAGACAATCCTAAACATTGAACCGTTTGCCAACAATGGAGGCGATGATGGTACCACTGCCAAGATGCCAGCTGATGTCACCGGTTGTGATAAGCCTGGTGACTGTGTCCTGCAGTTCTACTGGCATTCGGACATTGCTAACCAAACGTACCCTACATGCTCCGATATCATCGTGTCTGGCAATGGTGCTAGTACCCCGTCCATACCCACTGCTGCTATTAATAGTGACGAGTCGGATGCTGGTGACGACGCCCCCACTGCCCCCGTTTCCAATCCCGAGGTAAAGACGGACGCCCCGAAGGTTACTACTGCCCCAATGGCTCCCACACCAGCTCCTGAATCCACTACTGCCTCTCCTGTCCCCGTACCTGCTACTAAGGACCAGACGGACGAGGTAGCGGGTGAAGCTGTTTCTAAGTGCTCTCGTCGCATGCGCCGCAACTAGAACGCAGTTGAAGTAATGTAGAGTTTGTATCTGTAGTGTCGTCTATCGTTGTCTTCCGTAAGAGTAGTTTGGAGCTTTATATACTTGTTTGTATCTGTAGTGTCGTCTATCGTTGTCTTCCGTAAGAGTAGTTTGGAGCTTTATATACTCAACAATGCACGTCCCCTCACCAACCGTTAACTAAAGACATTGAAACCTTGGTAGTCGAACACTTTTAAACGGTCTGCCACGTCACACTTTCAACGGCTTAATAACGGTTCGCACGCCATCAGTTGAGTCAGTTAAGATGTCTTAGGTAACCTTACCACTTGTACCAACGTACTAATACAGTTGTGTTATTTCTGGCTCATGTCGACAGTCACTTATCTAAAGAGGTTATTGGTGCTGGGTGTTTGGGACTCCGTTGTTGCGATGCTACAGACCAAAGCACCAGCATCGCATTGCGAAAGACTCGATATCTTTCAATTGATGGCTAGGAATTCGTCCGTTTCGAGCTGAAGCTCTTGCACCAGCACTACTGCAGCTCTCAATGTGATGGTTTTCAACTCTCACTCTTCCTTTTCGCTTGGGCAGCTCACCTCGACAACCCCATCGTAAGCGTAGACCAAGAGCATTTCTTCCCCAAGCTTCAGACCGTTCAGGATGAAACCTTTCCAATGGTCTCTCCTTCCTGTGGCTGCTGTTGCACTCTCAATGCTGTCGCTGCAATATGCTCAAGTCGAAGCTTCTCCTTCCTGTGGCTGCTGTTGCACTCTCAATGCTGTCGCTGCAATATGCTCAAGTCGAAGCTTGTACTGCGATCGCTGTGACTCAAGGTGCGAGTTCGGACAACTCAACGCTGATCGCGCACACTGACGATGCTGGTGGTGGAGCCTCGGATCTGCGCTTTGTTCGCGTCCCGGCTCAAGATCACGAGACAGGCAGTAAGCGTGCTGTCTACAACTTTAACGGTGGGTACCCGAGAGTTGTGGCGCCCGACCGTGGCCCGCACTATCAGCCTGTTCACGACCCAATTGCAGGAATGGAGCAAGAGTACGCGATGCCGCTAGGGTACATCCCGCAGGTGGAACACACGTACGGATACTTCGACCAGGATTACGGCATGATGAATGAAGTGCAGCTCAGTATTGGCGAAAGTACATGCGGCGCTAAGACCGTCGGGTGGCCGCTCAATGTGCCTGGAGGCAAGAACATGTTTGGCATTGCAGAACTCACTAAAGTCGCTCTTGAACGCTGTGCGAGTGCTCGTTGTGCAGTAGATACGATGGGGACACTGGCCGAGAAGTATGGTTTCTATAGTGAAGACAGCGGGGACATGGCCAAACCAGACTTCGGTGACTCGGCTGAAGCTCTTGTCGTCGGTGATAAGTTTGGTGAAGTCTGGGTCTTCCATGTGATGACGGGTAAGGATCACACTGGAGCTGTGTGGGCTGCACAGCGGGTACCCGATGGCCACGTGACGGTGATTGCCAATGGCTTCACGATTCGTGAAGTAGATTTGAGCCAGCCTGACTGGTTCATGGCCTCCACCAATGTTCACTCGCTTGCAGAATGAAGTAGATTTGAGCCAGCCTGACTGGTTCATGGCCTCCACCAATGTTCACTCGCTTGCAGAAAAAATGGGTTGGTGGAACCCCAAGGGTGACAAACCTTTCGACTTCACTGCTGCTTACGGGTTTGCGGACAAGGATGCTATCGGCCCATGGTGACAAACCTTTCGACTTCACTGCTGCTTACGGGTTTGCGGACAAGGATGCTATCGGCCCACTGTACACTGGCCGCCGCGTGTGGCGTGTGTTTGATGTGTTGGCTCCATCACTGCAGCTCGACGCCCGTCTTGGTAGCTTCTCGCAGTACGCCACCTACCCGTTCTCCGTGAAACCTGACCGCAAAGTGGAGATTTACCAGATCATGGACCTACTTCGTGACCACTACGAAGGCACACGCTACGATATGACTAAGGGGTTGGCTGCTGGTCCTTTCGGAGCCCCCGTACGGTGGTCGGGTAGTGCTGGTGGTGTCATTGGAGGCTGGGAACGACCGATCTCCATGTACCGCACGCTTTTCGCTTTCGTTCTTCAGAGTCGTAGTCACAAGGGTCCTGATGCTGTTGGAGGCGTCGCATGGTATGCTCAAGACGCTCCACACGGCTCAGTGTTTGTGCCGTTCTCCTGTGCTCAGAAAGAAGTACCCCAATCGTATTTGGTGGGTCAGCAAAGCAAGTTCCACCCGCAATCTGCTTGGTGGGCCTTCAACTTCGTTAACAACTGGAGTCTCCTGCGCTTCAATTCCATGAGCGTTGACGTTCGAAGCAAGATCGATTCGTTGCAGAAAGAGGCTTTTGCCCGACGAAGGAAGATGGAGAAGGAGGCGTTTGAAGACGGTCACTCTAGTAGTATGAGTGACAAGGAGCTATCTACTCGACTACAAACGCAGAGCAACGAGTTTGCGGAGCAGGTTGTGGCCCAATGGTGGGAACTTGCATGGACGTTGGTGGCCAAGTACAGCGATGGCTACATGACGACGGGTGAATCGCCCAGCCAAATGTCTTCAATCGGATACCCGGCTTGGTGGTTGCAGGCCAGTGAGTTTGCCAAGTGGCCCGGTGACACGTTCAAGCCCAAGGCCAGTATGCGTAAGCAGCTTGTGGGTGTGGACAGCGTGACGGCCCAAGGATTTGTTCGTCAAGCAGCGATGGCCGAGAACGTGGAGGTTGAGGGCCGGAGCTACCCTATTGCTGTCTGCTGGGTCATGCTGGGAGCAGTGCTGGGTGCTGGGATGCTAACGTTTACCAAGAAAATTGTCCGTCGAGCAGGCTACCAAGCCTTAGTTTGAGAGCTACGGTATGGATAGTACAACACCACTGAACAATTTATAAAGCACATCATGATAGCCTTTTTTTAGACCACAGGAAGTGTAAAGCTTCGTGATAAAGTTAATAGACAGCATTTATCACCTATACTTGTTGTTAGACCAGCCACACAATAATCGCTAGGCTTGAAACAAACACCAGTGTGGAGATAACAACACGCACTGAGAATGCTGCTGTTCGTGGCTCGTACGCACGAGTGGAACACCGAGAAAACGTTTTGTTTTCGGCGTAAACCCAGCTGCCTGACACGCAAGTGGCTTCAGCGACGTTGGTGTTGGTGGATCCGATCTGTTTGGCCTCCTGGGTTTCACTTAAACAATCTATGTTTCCACACACTTCATCGAGATAGAGACGGTAGAAGTGCGAGTAGACGCACTTATCGGCCACTTCCACACACAGAGAGCGACACGGCGGCAGTGGGGGAGTGGCGGATCCGCCCGTGCTAGCGCAGCTCACTGACGTGCCGTTCACTTCTCGCTGGAAGGTGGTGGCGACCCACGACAAGCAGTGGAAATTCCACACGAGTTTATGGCACGCAGGTGTGTCCTTGAACTGCACTTGGCTCCCAAAGGAACTGAGAGTTAATGTCTTGACATCCAAGTCCTCACACACACCCTGTTTCTCCAATTGCATCGTGGACTCTCTGTTAACAAAGGCTCGTTAGTCAGCGACTAATTAATGACTGGAATACTTTGGCTGGTGATCATACCTGGAGTATCCAGTGATGGGGTCGAATAGGAACTGGCCGTTCATGATGGTACAGTACTGGAGACCTGCACACTTGACGCAGTGTTGGGGGTCAAAAACTCCGACACTCGAAGCGCAGCAGAGTTTTATTAACAAAACACTGAGAATTATAGCGAACAGCGCAGTGGAACGAAGATCACAAAAACGGAGGCCAAGTCGAAGCCGACGTTGAAGTGAGAACGGCGCTACGTTTACGCCAGCTGGTGCAGAAGCTGAAGGATGAGCCATCGCTACAAGGTGGCTACAAGTACCAAGTGTTTAAACCACTTCAGTGGCGTTAAGCTGGTGGACTGGGCTGCTGCAGTCGAACAAGATATACTCAGCTTTTGGGCCGAAATATCTTGATCGCAACTGTGACGCTTGGGACGCAGTACCAGAAACCGCGTGACGTGCGCTTGCCCGAAGGTTCACGGAGCTTTTCGGCTTTGCAAAGACAGTATCAGATCGCTTCTAAGAGCTGCTCAATGGATGACTTAGACATTGAGCTCACGCGTTATCTCCACAGACAATTGACTTTTGGGTACTGCGCGATAGCGGAACCCTTCAGTGTAATCTGATCTATGACTCATAGACTATGAGTACCAAAATCACGGCACTCGTGCGGGAGTCAAGACAGCTGGCGCCCCTCTCCCTATTTACAGTTGGACCCTCTTCACGTCAATAAAAGCCGTTAACCTGTGAGATCGAATCATATCATAATACTCCTTTCATCGTTATAGTCAGATATATTTGTATATACTCGTGCGGGAGTCAAGACAGCTGGCGCCCCTCTCCCTATTTACAGTTGGACCCTCTTCACGTCGATAAAAGCCGTTAACCTGTGAGATCGAATCATATCATAATACTCCTATCATCGTTATAGTCAGATATATTTGTATATTTAGTACTTATAATTTATATCTCATCTCAAGCTTATTATATCGTGGTAGTCAGGTAGTAGTGTGATCAGATGGGTCCTTAATACCCGATGGCTCCGCCTTCCAATCGAACATCAGCAAGGCACTGTAAAGCGCTCGTAACGTGCCGCGCACTTGACTGCCCACCAGTCCTTGACCATTAACGCAGTCCATCTCAGAGCGTGTGTGGAGTCCATTCGCCAAGTTGCGCACAAAGGATCGAAAGCCATTCAATCAACCCACTCGACAACCAATAATAATGTCGGAGACGCAGCCCGAAGTGGCCGCGTACTTCGAGGCGCTACTCCAGACACGACTGCACAGTCCGCCTATCCGTTGCGACCTGGCCGGTGACAAGGGCAAAGCCATCTACGCCGAGCGTGGACTTAAGGCCGGTGAGCCTATTTGGACTGAAGCCCCGTTCGTGGCCATGCAACACGAGGACAACAAGGAATTTGTGGCCTGTTGCGATAAATGCTTCGTCCCACTCATCGACAGCAAAGCCTGCTGGACCAGAGTTGTGACCGGCAGTAGTAGTGAAGTGGAGGGCGAGGCCGCCCCAGCCGATGAAGCTGCGGCCAGTGACGCCGACTTTGAGGCCTCTATCGCTTTCCTTATGAAAGAGGGTGGCAAGAGTCCAAGTGAAAGCTACTTCTCCGTTTTCCACCTGGCCGAACATCAGACGCGTTGTGGCTGTGGTACCGTCTATTGTTCCGACGCTTGTCGGCAAATGGCGTACGCTCAACACCACGCGCTGTTGTGTCCGCAGTCGGAGGAACGTGATTCGGCCATGGGCCGATTCCTTAACCACACGCTCGTGACCAACGAGATCTTCCAGTTGGCGGCCAAAGTCGTGGTGAAGATCTTGCTGCTCTTTGTGGCCACACAGGATATGGCTAAAGCTAGGGAACCGGTGGATATGTTCTGTAAATTACCGTGGTGGGACGTCGTAACGACCGAAGATGACTTGGAGGACGGAGAGACCATGGACGAGTACCGCGAGAAGTTCCGCAGTCTCATTTTGCAGACTTTTGATCACTTTCTGGCCGGTTTGAAAGAAAATCTCACGCTCTTGGAGACAAAAGGCGAACTTCACGGCCTCTCGGCCGACGCTGTACTGGCCTCATGTGACGAGATCTTGAGTGTTGACTTCTTCAGTCGCGTCGTGGGCATGTTCGAGATGAACAACATTAGTATGGAGATTGACCACCCGTTTCACGCTTTAGGCGAGGCACTAAGCGAGGCCAGCGCAGAGGAGAAGAAGGACATGCCGCCGGTATTGTCGCGTGTGAAGGCGGCATTGGAGAAGTTTACTGAGGAGCACAAGCACCAAATTTGCGGTTGTGAAGATGAACATGACCACGAGGAAGAGGAGGAGGAGTGTTACGCCATGGATGAGGACTTTGTGGGCGTGGAAGGCACGGCACTGTTCTCGGGGATCTGCACAATGAACCACAGCTGCGATCCCAACTGCACAGTGCTGTATACGAAGGACGGCGCTGCACATGTGTTTGCTGTACAGGACATTAAGGTAAGTCTACTACAGTATTGATTCTTGGAAGCTACATGTAGAGGTACTAAAATGCTGATGTTTTGTCTTGACTCATTCCAGGAGGGTGAGGAGCTATGTATTTCGTACATTGATGTGGACCAGGAGGTGGATGAGAGAGCGGAATGCCTTCGGTATGTACACAAGCAGTTGATTTTATGTTCTGATGCTCTGGTTTGTAGACTAACGAATGTCCGGTTGCTGTGTGATGAGAGAGCGGAATGCCTTCGGTATGTACACAAGCAGTTGATTTTATGTTCTGATGCTCTGTTGAAAAATGGTTTGTAGACTAACGAATGTCCGGTTGCTCTATGTGTTGGTGCCTGATTAAGCAGGGAGTATCAGTTTGTTTGTTATTGTGCTCGGTGCGAGGAGGAGCGGAAGGCATAGAGTCTTGATTATAAGCGGAGGAGGTGGCATGAAGACGCCGATCGACCAAGTTCCGCTTGTACTTCAAATACCCGAGTGCTTGTGGTGTGAAAATAATGTATCACAGTGTCGTGAGCTTCCTCCGTCGCTGCCGCAGTTTCTATTCACTTTGTCACAACAGCTCTAATTTCTGTATGGACACGCATGACTGTTTTGTGCCGTTTCCAATAAGCAAAGTCTCCACGCTGAGAATCCTCCACTTGGCATGTTATAAACCACGAATTGAAATACCTAGTTTCTCGGGGATTGGTACATCTTTACAGTTGGAAAATACTACGTAGTACTATACTGCACTACTACAACTACTAGTACGTAGTACTATTACTACGTACTAGTAGAATGGTAGTATTTGTACCTACTACTATGCAGTACTACCACTAGTGCTATTACTGCTATCATCAAGCGAGTTGCGCAAGTATCAATGCCATCAGCAAAGATATTTTTCTGGTAGTACATGAATTGTAGTAGAGATACTACTACTATCGAATTTACTACCTTCGATTCTACTACTCCGGAGTACTACGTGTCTCCTCAACTTGAGGCTTCTTCCTCCGAAACACAAAAACAAGTGAGTGAAGAATGGCTGTTTTTGGAGTACTTTGGAAGTGACCTCTCCTTACAACGCACGCGCTCGTCCGTGCATCACTTGTGCAACATCGAGCTCTACACCACGGCTTGACTTCTTCAAAGATAGTGCTGATCATTTAAAAATATGTCGGTTGATGGTAGTCAAAGCGTTTAGTTTCTGCAGTTGCAAATATGTGTAATATGTGTAGAAATTCTTTAGATAAGTACTTCAAGAGTGTTGCCCAGCTTCCAGGTACTGAGGCGTGGTTACAGTAATCAACAAGGCAATACTACCATCAAAAGTAGTACTAGAAACGTCTCAAATAGCCTCGGCTAGTAATATTTAATAGTAGTAGCTCTATTAATACATGTATTAATATAACTAAAATCTCCATGCCGTTGACTGTCGTACTTAGCGCACTCATACAAAAATCAAGTCTATCGGTCCCGTCTATGTGATGTCGGACACGTCCGACTGTTTGGTCGCCGAATTCTTCTGGTTTCGCTGGCTTTTGACATTTGGCACGAAGCGCGGTTAGCGGCGAGACGGCAGCAAAGAGAGAGGAAATAAACAGCTTTAAAGCCATGAACGACGATTCCGATCTGGAAATCAGTCTTCCGCCCTGGAAGGCGCTCAAGTCCTCAGCGCTTAGCAGCGTCAAAGGCGGCGGCCTGCACGCGACCCGACCCGACTGTATGTTGGCCATTTACTGGCCGACTCGGCCATCCATTGGCCAGCTTCTGACTTTCTATATGTGTGCTTTAGTGAACCGCTATTCGAGCGTGGCCGCGCCCTACGGCCCGGCCGACCCCGTGGCCAGCACCTACTTCCAGGTCGTCATCAGTAAGGCCAAGGCGCCCATTGTATGTGGCGACGCTGGACCCGTTAAGGGCAAGGCCATTTACGCCGACAGAGATCTACCCAAGACCACGCGAATCTGGACGGAGTCGCCGCTTGTGGCCATGCAACACGAGCGCAACCGCAGCCTTCTACCGAGCTGTCAGTTCTGTTACTTGCCGCTATTGGGCGACGCTCAGCGTCAATGGTGCGGTATCGTCTCGCGCTACAACGCGCAGGTCAAGAAATACCAAAGTGATGACCAGGCTAAGGATTTGGTGGCCGGGCCAGTGGATGTGGATGAGCTCGAGAAGGCGCTTCGACTTCTTCGCATCACGCCGCAAAGCTGCGGTATGGCCGGGCCTGGGGCCATGTGTCCATGTGGCGAGCTCTACTGTTCGAAACTCTGTAGAATGCGTGCTCTGCACGAGTCGCACGCTATTTTATGCCCACGAAACGACGCGTGCTCGGCTATGGGCGAGTTCGTGGAACACACCCGCCATACTAACGATATCTTTCTACTTGCGGCCAAAGTCATCGCTCGTGTGCTCTCGCGGTATCTCGTGTGGCGCGATATCGTTAAGGCACGCGAGCCTATTGATATGTTTTACAAGAAACCTTGGTGGGAGGTTGTAGTAGTGGAAAACGACGAACCGATGATGCCACATGAACAGGAAGGACCAAGTCAAGGCAGTGATGACACTAACAGCGATGGCGGCGGAAGCAGCAGCGATGACGGATCGCCTAATGATGTCAAAGACATTGATGACGAGCAAAAGGCGGCGTTTGCGGGCGCTGCTGCTACTGGTAACAACACCCCCACACAGACACAATCACCAAGACAGAAGAAGGAGGAAGAGAAGCAGGAAGATGATTGGGTGGCTGATCTCCCGTCGAAATCGACAAAAGCGCAGTGTTTGCAGGAGGTGCTGGGGATCACACATCAGCTACTGATCGACGCGTTAGAGTGCAATCTCGTACGTCTTGAACGAGAAGGCCAACTACGTGGTGTAACCGTGGAGGAGATTTGGCGTGCGTGCTCGAGTGTACTCAGCTTTGAGTTCTTTACAGCCCAAATTGGTCTATTCGAGATGAACAACATTAGTATGGAAGTGGATCATCCGTTCCATTCTTTTATTGACATTCTAGATCCTGATGTACAAAGTGATTTAGCAGCAGGAGATCCAGAACACAGTCACAATGACGCGCAAACGAATCTCTCACCAAGGATACAGCCACATTTGACTGCAGAGGATCACATACTAATTGCAAGTGTAAGACGCGTCTTGGAATGGGAAGAAGAGCGACAATGACGCGCAAACGAATCTCTCACCAAGGATACAGCCACATTTGACTGCAGAGGATCACATAGTAATTGCAAGTGTAAGACGCGTCTTGGAATGGGAAGAAGAGCGATTGCAAGTGTTGCAGACACAAGAACGTCTCGAGATGAACGCAAGAGACATGGAAAGCAGTAGTTTCGACCCTTTGATGCCATTGGGCTATCCCAGTATCGAAGGTACCGCACTGTTCCCTATAATTTGCACTATGAACCACAGCTGCGATCCGAACTGCACTGTGCTGTATACCAAGAATGGCGATGGCCACGTTGTTGCTATCCGCGACATTGAGAAAGGAGAAGAATTGTGTATTTGCTACATTGACGTCGACATGGATGTGCAAATGCGTGAGGCAAATTTGCGCGAGTACAAATTCAAATGTTTCTGTTCGCGTTGCGTTCAAGAGCGTCAACAACTCGAAGAGAGACAAGAACAACGACCAAGTCCTGCAGCAAGCAACGAGTCAACTACTGAATCAAAGAAAATCAAGAAGAAACGAAGCAGCAGTCAGGGGCGGTAAGGCAGGTACGTGGCCTGAGGATGAACTGCTTAGGTCGCGAGAGTGAGCAAAAATGTCTTCGCGTTAGATAGTAAGTGGCTGAAATGCACGGCGACTTCAGGAATTACGCCGTATGTACGCAGTGGAGCTATAGTAGTAGCCAGCCGCATCAGTATCAATATCATGCTTTTGACTGTGAGCTTTATAGCTGGTACGTAGCAGCCACACCAGAGATGCCATTGAACACGTAGGTGTGGTTAAGAGGCTCAAACTGGTGAGTGATCAGCTTGATGGCCTCTTGTGCAGCAACACCACCCATTAGAGCAGCGACATTGTGCAGCTCAACCTGACACGACCGAGTCATCTCCAGCGCGTGGTCGGCAGTGATCCAGTCCGCCACGTCACTACCAGCAGCCAAAGTCTTGGCTTTTGAAACGAGCCATGTACCATCTTGTGTGGCAGCAGCATCCTCCGAGCCTGGATAGCGGTTGAACTCAGTTGCAAACGAAGCCACGGCTCGGAGCATGAAATACCAGATAATTGGTGATTGCTCGTGGTCTGCATCCTCCAGATCCACACCCGACAAGTCCACGAGCTTGTATTCTTGTGCTATACTGCGTGTCTGCAGCATTCCGATGCTAGGAGCGTTCTTGCAGAATGCTGCCACAGCTTCAAATGATACACTATCTTCACGCAGCTTTAGCTCACGTAACCGCTTGCACAGAATCTCATGAACTAGCGTCGCGTCCTCCTTGGCCTTGGTCACGTAAAGCTCCTGCAAAGCCACGTACGACTCTGTAGACGCTGTCATGTCAGGTACAACGCCCGTCACCGGCAATAATCCCTCATTCTGCCTAACAAACTCCGCCAGTGCATGAGCCAGCAGCCAGAACTCGCGCGTATCCTTTGTCTTCTCCAGCGTCTCCATCGTAGCCGTATGGGAGGCTGCTACAGCCAGTACGGGCGCAACTTCGTCCGGAACTTGCGGTACCACGTACGCCTTGTACGCATTCTCAGCAGCTTCAATGAAGTTCAGTTCATGACCGGTCGGGCCCCAGGCCATCGCCTGAAGCTCCTTCTTGAACGCGTCTTTCTCCGGAAACGTGGCCGGCGCTTTGCCGCCATGGACCTTTTTCCACTGCTGCATGGCCTGCAATAACAGCACCACAAAAGGAACATGAGCATGTTCCATGGTCGAGAGCGACTTCAAGTCGAAGCTTTGGGCGAATTTCTCTAAGGCCGCAAAAGGCCGTGAAAGTCTCAGTTCATGACGTGGCGGGTTCAATTTGGCGTCTGCAATGGCGTGTTGAGCCACCTGCAGCCTCAACGAGCCTATAAATCCATAAGTCGTCACTAACAACAGTGGAATGCTCTTGACCAGACACAAATGGGCTAAATGACTTGTGGCCAGCTCGTCCAGCTGCGTGGCCAACACCAAATCGAACTGATTTAAATACTGAGGCTCGTCCTGTAGCACCTGCTGGACGCTGGCGTGGCGCGCAGATCCGGCGACGTCCGCGTTCATCTCTAGCAACAGTTTGGCTACCGTCTCGGCTCGCGATTGGCCCACATTGGCCGCTGTCACGAAGAAATTGTTGGTGGCGTCAGCTAGTGACACATTCTGGTCGTCTAAAATCGTGAATCGCTGGACACCCGGCAGTACCAGATTCTTGAGCGCTTCGGATCCTGTGGCGCATGAACCCACGAGTAAGACGTGCGTGTTGGCCAGACGTCGCTGACCTTCGGGCCCCCAAAGACGCAGCTGACGGTCGTACTTATCGCCCATGATGGAGAAGGTCGAGATATTGGGAAAGTGAAGATTTGATGTTTGTGCGGAAATGACTGCTCTATTTTGTGTTTACAACACAACTTCAACGTGGCTGTGAAATCTTGACGTGTATTTAGAATTTTATGGTACAGGACAGCCAATGTCGCTTCATACTTAGGACGTTGGATATCCATCAGACAGTCTGGCGGCCTTCGATGCAGACTTCGTTTGTGTTTTTGGTGCTTTTGTCTTCACTCTCGGCTCGACGCTTTTTCGCTTGTTGGGATGATTTTTTAGAAGCCGAAGTGCGGGACTTGCTGCTGCGATCCGTGGTGGGGTCAATCATAACGGCGGCATGTGGTGCCATTGTTGCGAGGTGGTTGGCGAACATGGGAGATCGTAGAGAATTGACTTTGTTTGGCTTGAGCTCGAATTTGAGAATGAAAAGCGCCTTCGCCAACGTCTTGGGAGTAAAAACTAGACGTCTTAATTGATTTGCGTTTGAGAATCCAGGCTATCGAGGTCCCATCATCTTCGCGAAATGTTTTGTGCAGTTGGCTGTAGAATAAATTCAATCTACAGCGATGTGTACTTTTACCCACGCAGACCACTTTACGTACCAATTTAACTCAGAATGATGTTCGCTATTAAAACCACATAATCGATTAAAATCCGGGTCCAGAATGCAGTTGATGTAGTGACATGGAAATCAAATATTATGCCATGAAGCCGCCGACGCATGATCATTAGTGTCGCATCAATTAATGGTGATAGCATGCTGCCGCATTATTTGCTTTTGGACGAGCGTGGGCAGTTCAATAAAAAGGTCGAAACGTGAAGTGAGGCGTTCCTGCCTTTCACCCCTCAAGTAACCATAGTTCAATAAAAAGGTCGAAACGTGAAGTGAGGCGTTCCTGCCTTTCACCCCTCAAGTAACCACGTGGTTGAAGCTTGAAGCAGTGTACATGTAGCGAGTATGAAGAGAACAAATCTGTTGGATTGTCAGTGCGTCCAAGCTGCAGGTGAACGCTTGCGATAGCGCAGGAAAACGAAATCTGAACAGAAGTTGTTGTAAATGCGTATGACAAAGATGATTGGTATTAATAGTTAGCATTTCAAAGAGCTCTCCTCACTTTGACTTTTGCACAATACACGACGACAACAACTTCAGGGAGTCTTACCAACTCCCCTATCACGTGTTCCCCACTTCAAGTTAGTGCTTAACTTATTACTATCAACGGTCGGTGGAGCAAGCCATGTGGGTGCGTTCTTTCGAGCAAAGTAATCGTTCTGGTGCATTCGCACCTGTTCCTTGTAGACGACACTCCGTTGCTCTAAAGAAGCACCAACCGACATTTTAAGTAAAACTAAACGAGTTTTCATCTCTCTTTGCTCCTCAACATTACCACATTACCACCAATAGCTGGCCTGCTCGTTGCTCATGATTTCCTTCAAGAGATCTCCTGTCCTGAAAAGCCATCGCCTCTTCGTCTTAATCTCGCACCTTCCGTTCTGACGTGGCAAAAGTCGTCTTGAAGTTGGTTCTCACTGGTTCGCACTCACTCGGCAAGTCGCCTTCAACCCCGCAACGTTAAAACCGCCTCATGTTCGCCAACCACCTCGTGACGATCGCCCCACACGCCGCCGTCATGGTGAGCCACACAGACCGAAGCACCAAGTCTCGCAGCTCGTCCCCAACTACAACTGCAGTCAAAGACAAGAAGTCGAATCAACGAACCAAGAGCGAACGTGACGCTAGCTACAAGAAAACTCCAGTCCGCATTGAATCCCGCCAATCCTGTTGAAAAAAAGCTCAATCTTAAGCCATGGTGCTCTGTATAATACCTAATATATTCATTAATTGGAAGTTGTTTTTTGCGGTCTAAGTCTTAGTGAACGCTAAGCCCCCAAGCTGACTGATTAGTTGAGTGAGTAGCCTTGAAGTGTCGCGCGTGGGGTGAAGGCGAAGGCTCCTGGCTCATACGACTCAACGTGGGAAGCCATTTGAGCAATGGAGCAGCAACCGCAGCAGAAGCTGAAAGCAGCATCTTGTGCATGAGATCCTGGGATGCTAAAGAGCGTACGAATACGCCAGCGCAACCGCATGTGGCAGAGTGCAGAAATGACAGCACACAACCAGAAGAGGAAGTCGAAGAAGCCGCTATGGGTCGATACGGAGATGAGGGCGAGCAAGTACAGACCTCCAAAGAGACCAAGCACGTGGTTGAACTGCATCAGACCCAGACGAGTAGCAATCTGAGCGACTGCAAGACCCGGACAGCAGCACGACGTCACACCTAAGAGGAAGAAGTAGAAACTTCAATCGTTAGAAACGAATTAGGATGAGCTCAGAACTACATGTAGACGTACCATTAGGGATCAACGAGTCCATGAAGCCGAAGATGCCGGTTTTCCAGCGACCTGTTACGATACCATTCGAGTCGACACCTTGGTTACTATTGTCACCATCGGTAACATTGACCATCACGTCAGCTTCCTTCGTTGGTGGCTC
>JAIKVB010000351.1:0-29009 GCA_024679045.1 Phytophthora brassicae | reverse complement strand
CCCTCCTCCACCTTAACACCTAATGCAGAGCAGGCTTCAATTAAGCGAGTTACCCACGGAGAGGAATTACGAGTAATGAACTTTTGAAACAGCATTTTCGAGCCTTTACTGACCCATTTCGCTTTTTGGACTCGGAAAACAACAGATTTGTAGCTTTCGATTAACCAAAACGAGTGTCTGTCAAACAGCACCGCGCACTCTTTCCCGTCCAGCCTGCACTCACTATCCGACCTGCAAAGATTGCTCAGGTATCGTACTACTTGGCCAAACGCAGCATCAGTTATAGAGAGCTTGCATTCGAACAAAATGAGGCAGTCAAATAATTCCACCTCTGCTACTCCATAACGCATTCCCTTAACTCTATCATTTGGTGCAGAAAGAGCCTGATACATCCCACAATGAGTTGCAAACCCTTTCGGTAAGAGTTCTTTACTGCTGGGCGCAAATGGAGACTGAGACAACCATTGATATCCTTCGCTATTGACGAGTACCAAGCCATAACTGCGTAATACGTTGCTTAAGTAAGGAGTAATAAACGCGTCAAGATCGGCTTCTTTCGTAATGACATCAGCTTGAATCTGAATTTCCTCCGACCAAAATGCTTCTTCATCATCCACTGACGCAACATCGATCATCATTTTCATATTTATCAGCCTTTGAATCTCAAGTTGGCCTACTGTAACATCGGAGTCGAACTTTGAATTGTTGAACGGTAAAGAGGTAAAGTAGCTCATAGCTTCCGTATCCTGTATAATGCTTTCTTCTCGAAAAATTGAAAATGAATTAAAAAGATTCTCAGTTTTCAACTGTTCCAGGTTCGGAACCACCACCAGCACGTAAATATTTCGAGAGTCAAATATACAGTACTCCTTAAAGTGCTTATCATGTGTGAGCTCCAGCAAAGGGTTCATTTTGTCAAAGCCACGCAAGTTTCCATCATCATCGAGCGTCACAGCTGCAGCACCAGCTCTATCCAACCAGAAGTTGTCTTTCTTGGCCATATAAAGTTGTAAGTGATTCGCATCACACATAATTGACGCCGAAAGCTTCGACTTGATTAACTTTTTCAATTCTTCCACTGTTTCCCTCTCGTGAATTTCAACAGGGAATACGCTTCCAACCACTCCAACTATCGCACAGGAAAAAGTCACCATTTTTCAGCAGCAAATTGGGAAATGACTAATCAATTAACTGCGAAAGACACTGATTGACGGTTGAGCTGCTTGGGACGAGGCGGAAAACGCTGGGTAAATTACGAAAGTTTACTACCCTGACAGCATATCCAACACTGAACCTGATGGATAAACTTTCACAAAACCGTCTGTGCCCGGGCCACTGGATTTAACATGTTAACATGGTTTTGTCATTGGTTTGCTGGAATGCTGCAGCTTTGCTCTCTACGATACAAAATGCACACTGTAGTTCAGTACAAACGTGTTTTTTTGCGGTTTCCATCAGAATGTTGACGATGCGGGGTAGGGTAACTGATGTTTTAAACACAAATGTGAATGGTTTCCATCAGAATGTTGACGATGCGGGGTAGGGTAACTGATGTTTTAAACACAAATGTGAAACATGTAGTGAAATATTGTTTTGAAACCTCTCTATTTTCTCCATTCTGGCCCAACGGAGATAAATGAACTGTGAATTGGAGACATTGTATGTGCACCTCCTATTGGGATCAGTTGCGAGGTATTTCCCTGGACAGGCTGCAGTCCTGGACACACACGGTAATCCGTAGACCAAACAAGGCGAAGGCACTCGTCGGATTGACAGAGGATATCTAGCCTGACTCCCGTATCTCGTTGCAGGGATGCATAAGAAGTTGTCGACATGAAAGAACGGAGGTCTTTTCACTTTCGACTTCGGTGATAACGTGCTCTGGTCTCAGATCGAAGCACGTCTGCCGAACGACAAGTTGCTGGGGGACAATGGGTCGATCCGTTAGCACAACGAAGAAATTCCCTCGCAAAAACATTAGCTGGATAAAACCAATTGTAGAGGTTTTTAAACTGGAATGCTAATGGATAACATAAATATCCAAACAAGTATCACATAACTCAGTTATTGCAGGCACATTTTTTTAAACGGATTCAATCGGATACTAGGGGGAACCAATTATGATAGTACATTTACTGTGATATAAAGTCCAGACAAAAACCAAGTATTAACCCAGAATTCAATTAGAAACCCTCTAGAATGTGATATAAAGTCCAGACAAAAACCAAGTATTAACCCAGAATTCAATTAGAAACCCTCTAGAAACAATGAGCTCTTCGCTTCCTCCTCCGCTGCACATGGCTGTATGGGAAGGCGATATAGAGCGCGTTAAGTCGCTCCTCAACTGCGTATGTCCAGAAGGTGAAGAACGCACGAACTCTGTAAAAGCTCATGCGCTCAAGGACCTCCTGGAGCTCAAAGACGTTCGTGGGAATTCTGCTTTGCACTTGGCTGTGCGTGTCGTGCAGCCCTCGCAGCGCGCAATAGTGCGAATTCTATTGCAACGAGATGCGAACGTAGCGAGTCGCAATTGCGATGGCTGGAGTTGCGCCCACGACGCGTCGCTATTGGACGACGAGCTGCTGTTGGCGCAACTTTATCTTCGCGGAGAGACACAAGTGATTAAGTCGCTGGAATCTGCACAAGACACTTTCACCCAAGCTTTGGAGAAATTGCCCGATTTTGAAGCAGAAATTTTCATTGAAGCTCATTCCTGGGTACCAATTGTATCCAGTGTTTTACCTTCTGACACTATTCGGATTTGGAAAAAAGGGTCCCAATTACGCATCGACTCGGCTTTAAAAGGACTGGACGGAGTGAAATGGAAGAAAGGACCGATGTCTCATGTCTACATTATGACTGGAGAGAGGGCGGGCCATGCCGTTGTTATGGATCATGAGAGTAAAAGGTTTTATGATGTATTGGAGGCCATGCACAACTCGTCAGTGGGGAATTTAGACTTGGCTTTACAGGTGGCTTTGACAACGGCCATGTCTTCCTCTAGTATGGACGCTAGTAACTTGAAGTTTATCAAGCAGAGAGAGGTGAAAGCGCAGAAAAAGAGAGATGAGAGCAAGATTGTTGAAGATGAAGAGAAGAAAAGTCGCAGTAGATTGCGGAGATGTCCGTGGCCTGGAACGACGTACAAGATGCAGAATTTCTCAATGGAAGCACAATTCCGACCGGTTGTAAACCCAGATCGTAAGCTGAAGCAGTTGCCAACAGGTAAGGACACGCCGTTTGAGGAGGTGCAGCAGTTTGTTGAACATCTTCAGTCATCTGTGCCCTATGGTAAGAACAAGAAAGGATCGAAAAGCAAAAGAAAGGAAAATTCGAGTCTCAAGAATGGAAACTCGAACAATGAGAATGCAGAACACAGGTTGCAGCTGGATAAAGGTCGGAAGATGGAGATGCACTTGGAAGTCATTGCGGGTGATACGATCCGGTGGAATTTCTTCTCAAAGAGCAGCGACTTTTGCTTCATGGCGACGTACTACCATGAAGACCAACAAGAGCCTGTGTGTCGAACAGAAGGTGTCAAGAATATGAACATTGAAGGATCTTTTCAGATCGAGCAGAATGGCAGCTTCGTTTTGAAGTGGCAAAATACCCAGAAAGGTTTTATAATTGATCGAAGCGGGATCAAAATCGAGTACAACGTTGACCATTTACGGTCGGCGGTTGAGGAAGATCCGGCGATCCCTGAAATCCCAAGCGCAGAACAGCAAGAGGCAACTTTAGCGACGTCTCCGAAATCTGCTGAGGATAAAGTGGGAACCAACGAGCCACATCGTATCACCAGGCTCACTGATGAGCAGAAATGCGAAGTTTTCCGTCAACCAGACCACGTTCCCAACCCGACGACAACCACGACATCATTTGTTGACTACTTCATGCTACGTGATGTATCTACTGAACCTAAGGAGAATGTGAGTGACAATCAGCAGGGATCGAAGAAGAAGCCGTCATTTTTCAAAATGTTTGAAGACAAGAAACCGTCTCAACAGCGCGAAACTTCGGTATATTCATCAGATACTAGTCGGAGTGAAGTGGCGCATGGGATGAAGAATACTTTCCGCAGCTTGACACTCGTACCAGAGACGCGCCGTGTAAAAAAGGATTTTGAAGCTAAAGTTGTCATGACTGATAGCTTCCCGTTTCAACTTCGAGATTTCTTGCCGGTTATCACGTTCATTTCAACGACGGGCGAGCATGTCAAGAACCTCGAGGAGTTTTTCCAGATGGTGCGTTGTGTACACATTTTTTGTCGTGTAAGAGTGTACTGGTGCTGACAAGTGTTGTGTGCCTAACTTAACCTACTTTCAGACACTTCCTCCAGGTTTTCCCGTCAAGTTTGAGCTGCCGATGATGTTTACCATCCGTGTCGCGTACACGTTCCAGAAAATCATTCTAAATCCGCAGCTAAATGATCCCGTCAAGTTTGAGCTGCCGATGATGTTTACCATCCGTGTCGCGTACACGTTCCAGAAAATCACACTAAATCCGCAGCTGGAGGACAAGATGTTTGAGATTCCAAGCGATTATCACGAAGTGTTTACGCTTGATGAAGTGCGGTTATAATCACCAATTTTCTATTAAAAGAAACAATTTTGCAGTAATTAAAAGGTAAATTTCTTTTTTACGATAGTTATGTTTGAGATTCCAAGCGATTATCACGAAGTGTTTACGCTTGATGAAGTGCGGTTATAATCACTAATTTTTCTAATAAAAGTAACGATTTTTGCAGTAATTAAAAGGTAAATTTCTTTTTTACGATAGTATTATTTGTTTTCTAGTTGATTCCCATCGACATGAAATTCATCGTACGGGTCAAGTTCATCAACAACATCAGCCATTTCTTCATGTTGATGAAAAATGTCATCAGTTGCAAGAATCGCGTCTTCAAATAAAGGCGAGTCGTCACCAGCAAATACTTGGACAGCAGAAATCTCACTACCTCGAAGCATTCGATAGGTACTTTGAATCATCGAAACGTCCACCGATGAATAGAAAGCAGCACATCCGACACCAATCAGCACTATAAGACTCAACGCAGAGACGATTTTACTCCGCAGAGCACGTTGACGATTGAAATGTTTGATTAAAATCGACGATTCGGACATTTTCGATTTCTTGACTGGAGACTCGTGACACTCGTAATTGGCCTCTTCCAGCGATGAAAACAAGTCCTCATCCATGTCACGATAGGCACTTGAATTCTTTCCTCTACTCATGAAACCAGTAGGATGTCGGGGGAATAACGGAGTGAAGAATCAAGAGAACGAACACAGTGCATTCTTTTAGACTAAAATTAGAGCAACGGACGTTTAGATTGAGCAATATTCCGATTTAGCTAACGGTTTCTTGTTAGTTTTAGCAATAATTGCCAGTAGTAAAACAGCAGCTAAAAAGTAATAAATGCTGTCATACATTGCAAGAATTAAAGCTTGGCTGCCTCGTCCTCTTCCAGGAAAGGCTGGTCCGTATAACCCGTCTCACCTGGGACGTAGAACGTCGTGGCGTCGTATGGGTTTAAAGGTGCATCGATCTCCATCCGCTTAACAAGGTCAGGATTAGAGATGAAGTAACGACCCATAGCAACCACATCAGCATCACCACTGTCCACTGCTTGAACAGCCGACTCTCGGTCGTAACCAGATGCCGTCATGAGGACACCTTTGTAAATCTTACGGAAAGTGCGCGTCATGCTTCCGTCCGTAGGCGCTGCCGGATTCTCGTGTAGTGCAAACGAACGAGGTTCAATGAGGTGAACGTAGGCCAAATTGTAATCGTTCAGCTTCTTCATCACGAAGCCGTACAGGGCGACAGGGTCCGACTCGAACTGTCCATAGCTCTTACCGTAAGGTGATAACCGAATACCCACACGACTCGAGTCCACCACCTCCAAAATCGCGTCCAAAACTTCAAAAAGGAACCGTGCACGGTTCTCAATCGAGCCACCGTATTTGTCAGTTCGATTGTTAATACCGTCTTGTAGGAACTGCTCCAGAAGGTATCCGTTAGCGCAGTGAAACTCAACACCATGGAAACCTGCAGCAAGTGCGTTCTCCGCCGCCTTCTTGTAGTCCTGAACGATAAGGGGGATTTCTTCTGTCTCTAAAGCACGAGGAGGGACGTGAGACTTGCGACCTTCACGAGTGGGAACCCAACCCGTCGACACGTCCATCGTGGCACTAGAGGAGACCGGTAGCTGTCCATTTGGCTGGTTGAGTGGGTGGCTCACACGTCCAGTGTGCCACAACTGCAGGAACATCAGACCTTCCTTGTCTTTCACCGTGTCGGTCACTTGCTTCCATCCTTGAATCTGCTCCTCTGTGAAGATCCCGGGTGTACCCAGGTATCCGCGAGCTTGAGGACTGATGTTGGTGGCCTCAGCGATGATAAGTCCGCCTTTAGTGGCGCGTTGACCGTAGTATTTGGCCGTGATTTGAGGTGGGACACCTTCCTCGCCGTGCTTAAGACGAGTCAATGGAGCCATCACGACGCGGTGCTGCAGAGTTAACTGGTTCAGCTTGCCACCAAGTTGAATGGGCGTGAAGAGCTTGGATGCTTGAGAGGTTAACACCATTGACACTGGGTGAAATAGTTGTTGCTCTTGAAAAGAATTTTGGTAATGGAGTTTAACGTGAAGAACCAGCTGAGCGATTCCGACGGCGAGCTGCGTACCGGTAGGTATGTAAGCGAAAGTGTCGACGGTGCTGTAGTTTACTCTATCGAATATGATGACGTACTCATTTGCCTAACATGTGGCACTGATTTGATTTTGATCACAAATAGTGACGTCATCCCGTTTAACATGTATTATACAGTATTAGGGGGTTTCAAAGTACCCATTGATGAGGATTACATTTAGGCAAAAATTAGGCTAATCTTTCAGCCAACTCGGTCACCTCTTCAGCTTTGAAACCAAAAGGCAGCCCACGCGTGGAATCTTAGGCAGCGTGTTCCTGACGAAAAACTACGCAGGAGGTTTCCCAGATTGTTTTTACCAGCAATCTGATATTTTTCAGATACCGGTAGTATCCGTATTTCCGGTCACTTAAGGATTCATACAAATCGCAAGATGTTATTGAGATCGCCGACCACGAATGCAGCACATTTCCGGTCACTTCAGCCAATACAAAAACTAAATGCTACAGATCGACCCACGCAACGATGCCCGTCCTCCGTTTCTTGGTTGATCTCTTATCATGATTCCGCATCAGCCGAAGCTACCTTCGCTCGATTCAGCTCTGCCTTCGCGCGTGCTTTATCCTCCTTCACACGGAGGCGCTCGGCCGTCTTGAGCGCCTCCTCCTCGGTTGTCTTAATCTTGTCGAGGATGCGCTCTTCCCTATCGAGCGCTTTCTTCACGGCTAGCTTCATTCTGGCTTCTGCTTTGTCGATTTTAGCACGGGCTCTCTCCCCTGCTCGCTTCAGTTTGGCCTGCTGCTAGGCCACCTTGGCGGTCTTCTTTTTCTCCAGACTGGCCGACATCTCCTTGTGGGTGAGAAGCACACCGCCCGAGAACCGCTCATCAACTTACGTTCCTTTGTCTCTGCCCTTCGTCGCTGGTGTGATGCTTGTCCCAGCTGCTATATTGACCACGTTCAGGGCATCCATTTTGAGACCCTTGCGCTTCAACAGTGCTGCTGACGTTTGTTTACTTTCAGAATTTCCACGTGAGGCAATATCACGACGTGGTGGCGTAGCGTTTTCTTCTCCGTTGACGGCTCGTTGCCAATCAGGCCGTCCAGCATCCGTTCCAGCGAGAGAGGATAGATTCCAGCTTTCTGGAACGACTTCCTCGCTTCTCCTCTGCAAATGCCTTCTTGAACGGTTGCTTCGCCAACCTCACAATGCCGCCTTTAGTTGTCAGGAATCCAGTCGTGAGTGGGAATTGCTCAAGTTCACCTTCATATAGACGTTTGAACAGATGGTAAACGCCAAAATCCAGCGGTTGTGAAGTGTGCGCCGGAAATGCAAACAAATGAACGCCACGAGCTTTCGCCCACGACACCGTGTCGTAGTCAATGTGGGCAAAATGACCATCCAAAATCAGAAGCTGGGGGCGCGCTGCAGGAAACCGACCAACAAACCATTTTACCCAATGAAGGAATAAACGTCCATTGATATTTGAAGACTCAGTCATAGCGCACACAGCACCACTAGGCGGCGCCTCCCCCATCCACTCCTCCTTGCGTCGTTTGCCAGCGAAAATATACATCGGCGGCATATGACTGCTGTCTGCATTAATACAGCCCATGATACTCACATTCTCGCGATCTGATGAGCGCTGAACGTTTGCTGGCATTCCCTTGGGAGCGACGACACGTTGCTGACAGCGACCTTGCGGGCATACACCTGTTTCGTCACAATTCCATATCTGAGCGGGGCGATCCCGTAGCTGCAGCTCATCAATAGCATCCTGTTTCGTCACAATTCCATATCTGAGCGGGGCGATCCCGTAGCTGCAGCTCATCAATAGCATCTTCCAGATTTCCAAAGTAGTAGCGAACCACAGCCTCCGTGGAAGCCTCAACACGCTTCCCTTCCAAAATTCTGGCCTTGCGAAACGAGATGTTCTCCGCGTGCTTATTTATCCACCTGTCGACGTAGGTGCGGCATGGGAAGCTCTCCGGGATAGGTCGTGTGGCGGAGACAATAGCGGCTTGCCGGATGAGACACCGAAGCTCGATGTTGCCAACGCAGAACCCACGAGATGCTCGGTGCACAATCACTTCTAGGAGGCCTTCCTCAGCTTCTGCCGACACGTACGTCAGCATCGGGCCGTTGCGACACTCCACTGGCATGTCGCCAGCCACACGAGAGCGCAGATTCTCGGTCGGAACGCCAACTTTCCTCGCAGCCTTTCGGATAGACATCCCTTCCTTCACAAGCAGCATGCCCTGCTTGTACTTGCACCCTTTTTCCGCCGTGATCGCTGTCATGTCCTTAACTGCACTTGCTCGCTGTAACGTGAAATGATGTTGAGCGACACGTCTAACTGAAGGGGAGCATTGCGCACTTCCAATCGATCAAAATATCCAATCAAAACGCCGCTCGTTGGCTCGTCACCGCTGCTACAGTCTTGCCGCTTAATACAGGGTTGGCTCGACCGGAAATATGAAGTGACCGGAAATATGCTTCAAACGGATATGTCCCGAGTTTTCCTACGGTTTTTTATTTTAACCAGTGAGTTTATAAACGGGGTCAGATGATATGTCCCGAGTTTTCCTACGGTTTTTTATTTTAACCAGTGAGTTTATAAACGGGGTCAGAATTAGCTAACTGGGAGCCCTTCCCACTCAAAACGGACGGTAGGCATTGAAAAAGTTCGGGAAAGGGGTTGATCTTGAGACGCTCACTTGATTAGCTGATAGTCAATGCATTGAAAAAGTTCGGGAAAGGGGTTGATCTTGAGACGCTCACTTGATTAGCTGATAGTCAAAACGATGTGGAGTTTCACGAGAAGGACCAACTTTTTAGCAGCAACACGACAACGAGATGATAACTTTGATGTTCAAATGAAAAGAAGTGATATTAAAGTTAAGAGGTGCCTATGCCGAGTCATAAGTGTGCCTCTTGCCGCGCCCGACTATCCATATTAGTTTATACAGGTTAGCGATTGTATACCTGTTATGGTCTGAAATCAGCTGAAATGCGGCAGCTCACCTCGAACTTGGTGTTGCTGTCCTTGTTGTACTGCTTGATTACCGTCGTGACGGTGGTATGAACAATACCAAGACACGTAGCTAGGTCCCGGGTTTTCCGCTCTCTGAATAGTCCTCCTTCCTTCGCAATTGTCATAAAGGCGTAGCACCTGGTAACGTACGTCATTTGACTGGGGGTCAGTTATTCGTGTGTAGTCTCCATGTTTTTGAATGCAGTACCTCGGCAAGTGAAGAAATAAATGCTTAGTACAAACGGCTTTCTAAAAATATAACTTTAGTTGCGTCCGGCAAGTGCTCGCCCAATTTTTTTGTTTTCTCTGACGTGTTATAGTTTTACCACCAATCACTAATGCCGAGTGCAATAGCAAAAAAGCACAGTGATGACTCTGTGCTCTATCGGCCTGCTCCTCTACAAACTAGCTACATCCTAAAACTCAACGCTACTAACATGTCAGATCCGTCCGTAACGAGCATTACATTCTGGCCGATTTTAACCAACGCACGCTCATTGTCTGCCGAGCGTAACTAAGGTGGCCCCGATTGGATATGGTGCTGCCGAGCGCAGCGAATGCGCCTGTCAAAGCCGGAGTGCTTTGCGGGTCCAATGGACCCCCCAACCTCCCGTGACCAACTATCGTGGAGAGTAGCACAGCAAGCCCCTGCGAGTGGAACGGGCCCGCTGACTACCAAAGCGTAGCGTAGGTAGCTAAACTATTTTAATTTTCAAAGATTTACCGACGCGTAGCGGCGACAATCGTCTAGTGTACCATCAACGACTACATCCATGTTTTCGCTGAGTATAGCCATGTAAAGTCCATGTAGTAAACATTGTTAGCGTTTGAATGCACTTGCTAACCGACAAACTAACGCTTTATCGTCAAAATCGAGTGCAGGAGTGACCAGCTTCTATAGCCCGGGGTGTGAAAAATATATTGGGGATTCGTCGAACCCACTGCTCCAAAAATTCTGGGACACGACAAAACCCGCCGTTGTCGCTGTATAACTGAGTTTGCACCGTGATCTCCAGTGTCGTGCAAGACTTGTCTTTCAGTGGACCAGCTATGATCTATCGAGTCAGTTTTTTAAGTGGTTGGCGTTCTTCTTGCCGTGCATGCTGTCGTAGATCTTGACCTTCTTTGCAGAACGATCAACAACAATCTCAACCGCCACCGAAATTTGTCGGTATCAATACGAAGGGTCGCTTCTGCACCCCAAAAGCAACTTCGTCGATGACATCGGTCGTCAGCGGCCTGTTTTGCTTCTTTTCGAGCTGCCAAGTCTTGGTGGGGCTATTCCACACTTGCATTGTACTTGTAGGCAGTCAAAGAAGTGTAACAGTTTGCTTTGCGTTGTCGTTTTGTGACGGGCTATCGTCATACTGATGTCATTGCGCTAGTGCAATGACCAATCATCGTCTAGAATAAATCTAATGGTTGGAACGGTGTCGACGTTCGACACCGGTATGAACGCTGGTTACCTGCGCTTTTAATTGACGAGGAAGACGCCTTCGCGGCTACACCCCTTAAAGACTATAGCGTAACGGCTTCGCAAGTATTCGACTTCTCCCGTTCTCTGGCTTCGACAGTACCAGGGTCGACTCCCATGGAGATTGTTGTCATTCAACAACACTATGGCGGACGTCGGGCGCCGACGTCATTTCAACGGTCTACGCACTCCTAGCCGACGCGCCGTTCGCGTCCGATGCGGTGCTATCGCTGTCAAAAGGTGGGACACCGCGCGGTAGAGTGTCGCGCGCCTGCGCCCGCAGTGGCGAGTGTCGCCGCTCCAAAACAAACGGCGACAGCCAGTGCCTTACTGGGCGTGGAAGGAGAGATGGATCTCTGGTGGCGGATCCTACTCCTAGCCATGACGTGCTTTAAGCACATTTATTTGCGACCACCGCCGGCAGTGAATCGAGACTGATTATACTCAGTCCCATGTTGAAGGCACACAACATCAGATTCGCGCACTATATGAACCGGGTACAATGAACAGCTTTGTTCGCGCCGATAGTATGTCGGTGTTGCCGACGGACATGCGTGTTCGCAAAGGCCCCGATCACATGATCGTTAAGTACGCTGACGTTGAACCGCGCCGGCTGTCCCGGCGCTTGGCCAACTTCGCGTACGAGTTCGACGGCTTCGTAGCGTCGGATGACTTCTGCGTGATTGAACTAAGAGGATCCTTCGATTGTGTCTTTGGAATGCCGTAACTCGCCCGCCACCAGCCACACACCGACTGAATAACACGCACTGTTCACCCATGCGACATCGACGTGAATGCGGTGCTGGCATTTCTGAGCGGAGCACCCAACATTTGGCCACATGTTGCAGCCATGGATCCAGACTCCATGACCACTACCACACCTGAAGCGAGCGGTGGCCCTTCATGTGTCGGTCGTGAAAGTGCAACCTGTGTTGGTCCTGATCAAGAGTCTGAAAACGAGAATGACGCGGTCGAGTAGGCGTTCCCGCGTCCTGATGAACAGTAGCTCACGAGTGAACCAGCCGTGCTTGAGTGTGAACCTCCCACACGCGGTCGAACAGGGGTTCCCGCACGTGGTTGAGCGGGAACTCCCAAAAGTTGAAGAAGTGGTAGAGCGTGGTCTCCCAGACGCGGTCGAACATGAATTCCCGCGAGTGGTCGAGCGGAGCTATCTGATGAAGCGAACGCGGTCGATACGTGCGACCCCCGTCCTGCAGTGTTCTGGTGTCCAAGTCCTGCAAATATGGGCTCTCATAATTTGAATCCGAAGTCATATCGGCTCTCACAACCTGTGAAATGAGATCGTCTCAGTGTGTACAAGACGTCGAGGACGCACGGCCTCCGTGCAACGCCGCTGCCATAACTTCACCACCCGGCTTGTCGTGGAAAATATTTCGTCGCGATCTGAAGTGCGGCGAGATCGAGCAAATGTGCTTGGTCGTAGCAAATACACAGCGTTCATCGCAGCGGTCGTAGTCCAGGCTGACGACTATGCATCCGACTCTCGGACGCGCCCAAAACCAGCAGAGCTGACGAATACTCGTGCAACACGCTACGCTACCCAGCCGCTGCAGTCACAGGAAGCATCCGGCAATTCTGCTGCCCTCCTTGTCTGGAAATTTATCGATGTCTTCCCGGACAAGGTGCCAGCTACCTTGCCGCCCGACCGTGTAGTTCGGCATGATATTGATCTCACGCCTGACGGGGAGTACTGTGTGACCCAGCAGTAGCCGGTTACTCGTGTTCAAGTCGAAGCTATCGACTCCTTCTCCGAGGGAAGCCGACAGGCTGGCCATGTTCGCGAAAGCCTGTCGCCGCACTCCAGCCCGACCTTCTGCGTGAAGAAGACCACTGGTGGATGGCGAATCGTTCACGCCTTCAACAAGCTGAATGATGCCACCATTCTGGCACAGGCCCCAATCCCGAGGAAAGAGATGGTGTTAGACACCATGTCTGGCAGTAACCAGTACAGTGCGATCGACTTGATGGATAGCTTCTATCAAATCATGATGCACGAAGACGACGTGCCGCTGACAGCTGTCAGCACTCCTAGCAGAATGCTGGGAGAGTTGCTTGTCATGCCTCAGTGGATAAAGAATGCGCCCGTGGAGTATCGAGCAGAATCCATGCTGCATATTCGGGCGACCAACTTGATCGTTGTAGCCACATCTTTGCCGAAATACCGAACCCAATGCTTGTACAAGTGCAGGTCGTTCCGGTGCAGTGTCCCATGCTTTTAACACCCTTCATAATCCATCGAGCCGCCAAAAGAGGGCAAATAATGTTGTCCCTAGAATTATCATGGAGTCTAACTTCTTCACGGCCGGATTAATTACTGTTTGCTCCCCTGAGTGCTACACCAATTTTACGCGCTTTGTTTGGCTTATACTGTCGTTAGTATCATAACTTTTATGCAACGGTCTTATGTTAATATTCACAACATAGTCATTATTACTTCATCTACCTTCCTGTGGTTGGAAATATTCACCGGAAACAGCTGTATTGACCAAATAAATCATATACGTCTTGAATAGCGCGCACCGGATTGGCTAAACGAAAGCGCAGCGTCTCCTCTTTCGAACACCATGTGTTTGGTCCCAAACGAAACCCGCTACCATAAGCCATCTCATTTCCCGCACTATCACTTCCACACTCCATCGGGGTAACTACCCCACGCCTACTATACTACGTTTCTGCTAGCGAAAACATACCAAAGCCCAACCTATCTGATGTCGAGCGCAAATCCATCATCGACGATTTCCTCAAGATCAGTAACAATGGCAAATTAGCGTATGCAACAGTGGCTTCGGGGTGATCCGTGATCCGACAACTATCAGCACTATATGGAAGCGCTACGTTGCTGCGATCGAGAAAGGGGTCATATGAGGTGAATAAGAGAGCGGAATGATGCAACACTGCGCCTGAAAGTGGAAAAATCGTGAAGAAGTTCGCGAAAATCTGGCCCAAGCCCCATCAAAGATAGAGCTCGAAAGACGGGGGTCAGCTGTCACCTGGTGTGGCAGGCAGCGAAGGATGACATGCTCAAACGCCGCAAGACTTTCATCAGGCAAGCTCTAACACCAGAAAACAAGCTCAGGCGTGTCGAGCATGCGCTGTCGTTTATCGACGGCAGGAGGCTGGAATTCGAACCTATGCACGACATTGTACATGTTGATGAGAAATGGTTCTACTCAGACCGCGACTAGCGTTCGTATCTCGTGATGGATTGCGAGGAGCCTCCACCCCGTGTCTGGAAGATCAAGCGGTTTGTACCGAATACGATGTTCCTGGTTGTGTTGGCACTAACTCGGTAAGTATATACGTCGGTGTTTTTACAAATTAGTAACCTCTGATATCGAATTCAGATACGACTTTCACCGAAAACATCATTGTGATGGCAATATCGGTTTTGTCATTCACCGAGAAGTACGAAGCGTGTTACTGCTCGATTCATCCCGAATTTCCACATATACACGGCGAAAGCTCTCAGTTGCGTCGCTTGTCTCCACATGAACTCACTGATCTCCCGAATCATGTTGTTGCCAAATTATTCAACGTGAAACGAGGTGCACTGAGAATATCGCCAGGTCTGAGAGAAGAATATCTGACAGTCTCAACACCACTATGTGCGAACTAGTGGTGGGCTAGCGCACTTTCTTGACGAACGCTCCACTCCGTGTTGGCAGAGTAGGACCAGTGATTATATAAGTTACGCCAGCGCAATACAATATTGATGTATTTTGAGCAGAGCGGTACCGATTTGGCAGACAGAGTTGGCAAAGAGTCGAGAAGAGGTTCCGGTGCAGAAGGTTCAGATGATCGTGGAGATGCAGGACAAATCATTCCGCTGCTGTAGCTCAGCTGACGAAAGGTCTCTTCTGACAATAAACCGCCCACTTAAGGCGGTAAACCTGAACAAAGTCGAGTACGACTGTGCTACATCAGTTTAACTTTCGCGGTAGCCCAGGCGTGTGGGGTGGCCCACTCTAAAGAGGGCTGATGTGAAAGAAAATGCGCGAGTCGCGCACAAAGAGTAAAACAGGGTATGAAACTGAGGGCACTTCACCACGAAAGCGTTGTGTGTGATGTGGGGACTACTCTCAGAGGATAACACCTTGTGTTCGCGAAGTTGGTTTGTTCTTGGTGACCTTTCAGGTCAAAGGAAGCGGCACAGGGAAACAAGTTAAATGAACTGTACAAGATGATTTCGTACCAGCAGGAGTGCAATTTAGACTGCCAGAATCATGCATTGATCGCGCCAAAGATCATTTGAATGCTGGCATTTCTAGTGATAAAAAGATTGGGCATGATAGCGGTGGAGAAAGTTATGGAGACGTGAATAGGTAGGTTGGAGTCTATATAAAACTAGGACGCTTCACGCATGAGCAATTTGAAGCAATGAACTGGATGTTGAACTTGCCGAAGACGTATCGAAACGCTGTGCTGTGTTGCATGTGGATTGCAAGCAATGTCAATGCAGTGGTCACTGACGCAGTGCAACCGCATGTTACGTTTATTGATTTGTCAGATTGATTTGTCAGAGGGTTGGTCGTAGGACAGACTGCGGGGGTTGGGTTAAACCTGACCTACACAGTACTATTTTTCTTCATAGACTCAGCATGGCTACACGTGTAACGATGTAAGGGGCGTGCACTGATCTGGCGTAGGAAGCAATATGCAAATTTGACTCTGATATACGGTGTCGAGCGTCGACATCGTTTCAACCATTAGATCTATTATAGACGATGATTGACCATTACGCTAGTGCAATGACAGCAGTGTGACGATAGACCGTTACGCCACTCCCCACTAAAGATGAAATAAACTGATTCAGTTGGAACCGCAGACGTGATGGAGACAGCGGCCGACATTAAACTGATCGTGGAGCTTCAATAGAGATGGCCACTGCATGACTACAGTCGTTTCAAGAAGGGACGAAACTACGATCCGATGAAGGGGCTTTTCAAGCGCTGGAGAGCGACACGAGGGAAAGGCGTCACGGTAACGCATGCCGTGCAGTCTCTGGATACGGCTTGTACGTTGTTAGTGATTCGCTGGAATGTTGAGGGTCCGGATACATGTGAAGAGGTGCTGGAGGCTCGTGAACGAGATCACGAGCGACTATCGGTGGGCTCATTGGCGAAGCGGGTCTGTCAGCTCTCGGGCGATCGGGGACGTCAGTGCTGCTTCGCGTACACCGAATATGAATGCTTGCGTTGTTATGGTCGCAGTACGGCATGACCAGACGCTGTTGCTTGGCAGCGGATGACTGAACATATTACCTTCAATGACGAGGAGAAATATGTGATTGGTTGATTTCGAAGGGCCTTGGATTGGGATAGGCGCGGCGGGCACCCACGCCCTCGCGCAGCGTAGCCCCCCACAGAGCGAGTTGAACCTCGTACGCCGCCACCACGTCCGGAGCGTTCTGGAGACGAGTATCATGTCTCTCCCATTTATCCGGGATTGGGCCGAGCCAGTGGACCAAGTTCCGACGGTTCATGGGGACGGTCTCGTCGCGGCGAAAACGGCCGCGACTCGTACGCGAGGATCGAGGACCGAGGAGCCGGAACAGAATCGTCGTGATCGATGATTCGATCGCCGATATGACGAGTGTGGTCAGCATTACCCACAAGAGGAGCCGGACCGTCGCGCGCGAATGGAGCGCGATCCCTATCAGGTCACCGAGGTCTACCAGCGTCTGGGCCGGATTGCTTGTCGCGTGTAATATTTGGAACGGGGATATCAGGAGCTTCGACGTCAACTGACACGTCGGAGCGACCTACGTGATTGGCCGAGGAACCAGGGCTCGAGTGATCGGAACAGTCGTCGGGACGGAGAGCCGGATGATACTTCCGGAGCCGGCAAATATAGAATGTAGAGTGTAGCTTGAGTGCTGTAGGTATTTGCAGTGTATAGGCATGACCCAACATTTAATCACTTTATAGGGTCCGCGAAATTTTGGTTTCAGCTTGTCCGCGCCCAAGTTCGTTACAGAAGAAGGGATAATGTCGACCGTTAATAGCAAGACACGGTCGGCTACCTTCTACTTGTCATTTTCCTTCTGGCGGTCGACAGCAGACGCGATCGCGTCGCGCACGAAGTGTGCGATGGACTCGCGTTGGTGACTCGGCAAACGTAGATACGTCACTCGGTTGCGGAGCTGGAACGGGATAGAAATTCGCTTGGGTGGTCGCGGTCGGTGTTGCCGCGTCGGGTTTGCCTTGGAACGCAATAGCACGACGCTGATGGCGTGGACGAATCAATGTCCGGAATGCCCAATCGGATACTTGTTTTGACTCCGCCCTCGTGGCGGCGCGCGTGTGGACTCTGGGAGCAGGGGACTTCTTCTATCGTGTATTCACGGCGTTCATGCGGTAAGAACTCGAAGTCGACGCTGTAGGCGCAGAATCTGTTACGTCGCTTTCGATGGAATTGGGTTGGAGTGGGCGCTCCACCCCGAGGAGTGCGGAACTCGTGTATGACGCCCGTTCTCCCCACAAAGAACGGTGTGAGGCCCGTCGAAACGTGGACAGCGTTGTTAATCGCGAACTCGGCCTTGGGTAAGAAAGAACGCCATGACGTGAGTTATGTGGCGTATCTGCGCAGTACGTTCTCGAGCACACAATTCGCGCGCTCGGTCCTCCCGTCCGTCTCAGGGCTGCAGTAAATATCCGCAGCCGTGTGCCGAGAAGCTTGAAGAGCTCCAGCCCAAACGCAGCAGTGAAGCGATGGTCCCGATCGGAAACGATCGAGATCGGGATGCCATGGTATCGATACACTGTGTTTACAAAGATTGCTGCTGTCTGAACCGAGGTGATAGTGGGAGCACGGGGGCAAGGTGCAACATTTTGCTGAATCTGTCGGCCAGATCACAACACCCGTTCGATTTCGGGACACCAGGAACATGGTCATCATCTCATTCGAGATGAAGACCACGTTCACCGAGTGCCAGGCATCTTGGGGAGCTGGTAGAGATCGAAGTGGGGGCTTGCGTCGATGGGGCTGGCTTGTCACGTTGACACACTTCGCAGACGAATATCCACTCCCGAACCCACTTGTCCATGTGAGTACAGTGCAAATCACGCGAGTGGGCCGTGAATGTCTTCTCGCGGCCGAGGTGTCCGTCACTCGGCGAGTAGTGAAATTCATAGATCAGGCAGTCACGGGGTTCGCCGTCAAGTGCGACTACGATACGCAGAAGATCAGCTCTATTGACGCAATACACCAGGAGGTCCCCGTCCAGTGACTACCTGTCGACGCGGAAACGACGTCGTGGAGAGAGTTGGCTTCGTGCTTTATCCGACTAATCTTTCAGGTATTTAATGATCCCGGAGCAAGCCACGTCGGAGATACGTGGCTGTGATAATGTCGCGAAGGGAACTGGTCGCTGCTGTTTCGACTGCAGCGACGTCTTCGGCGAGACACACGGCACACTCATTATCATCCTCGTCGCCAAGAACATGGCGACCAGTCTGTCCGTAGTCTGAGCAGCGCGAAAGTGCGTCGGCGAGGATAGTTGGTTTTGCAGGGTTTGTAGTGGACCACGAAGTTGTACTTATAGAACAGAGAGAGCCATCGCGTCATGTGCTGAGACAAATTTGGCTTTTTCATTGCAGTCCGCAGCGACGCGTGATCGGTGTACAGGGGGAATATCTGTTCGCCCTGGAGATAGATCTGAAACTTGATGATCGCATAGCCAGCAGCTCCTTGTCGGGGACAGGGTACTGCCACTCTGCTGGTTTGAGCTGTCGCGACTGGTAACTCACCACACGCTCGGACCCCTGTTCATCATGTTGCATCAGCGCGCAGCCAATCGTGAAGTCGCTGGCGTCGCACACTACATGGACAGCCTCGAGTGGTTGGCCAACATCAGGATAGGCGCGGTAGACAGGCTCTACTTCACCGCGTAGAAGGCAGGCGCTCGGACCTGGTGCTCGGAACGCCACGATCACGTCGTATCGGCTTTGAGGAGTTGTGACAATGGAAGCACAGTCTAGACAAAGCTCTTTGAATAGTGGTGGAGGTAGGTCGCCAGACCTAGCCACTGGCTAAGTTGCTTCTGACCCTGGGGCGCTGACCATGCACAGATGGTTTCCAGCTTCTCCGAGTCAGCACGGACTCCATCCCTGCTGACGTAGCTTCCGAGCACGGGAATTTCGGGAGCGCGGAAGATACACTTCTTCAAGTTGGTGTAGTGATTGTTCTCTCGATTCACTTCGAAGACTTGACGGATGAAGGACGATGTCGTCGAAGTAGCTGGGTGCGAAGTCACAGAATGGGCGTAGCAGGTTGAAGATCATCCTGTTGGAGGTGGCCCAATCTAGCCGAGTATATCCCAGTCGTGACAGCCCAAAGTTCCTTTAAACTGTCCAAACTCATGTGTTGAGATGGTCGACTGCAAGTTCCTTCGCGGTTGAACAGCATCGGATGTGGCAAGGGGTGCCGCCACTCTTCACCCACGAAGAAACACGAACCAGTTCCCCCACTCGTTAGTAATTGTGGAAACGCAGAATACGAGCTCATTCATTATTCCATAAAAGAAAGCAGTCACCACATCCAGTTGGTCGAGAGGCCATTCACAGTATTTTGTGAGTCCGATCACCATTCAATGTGTCACGTATTTGATCACCGGTAAGAACGTCTCGTGTAATCGATGCCAAACTTCTGCTTGAAACCCTTAACTGCGAGGCGAATCTTCTATTTCTTGATGGATCCATCCTCATGCGCTTGATCTTGAACACTCATTTGGTACCAATGGTGCGTTGTCCATGTGGAAACTTCCCAGTACGAAACACACCACGTAGCGTCATCCATTTAAGTTCCGCGCGAATCGCCTTGCACCACTATACTTGGTCCGGGCCGTGTATTGCTTCTTGAAACGTTGACAGTTCCGATATATCCACAGCTGCTGCGACAGAGCTGGTACTTACACGCTAGATCATAGAAGAGGTGGATTATTCATGCTTTTATTCTTCATCGTTTTCGACGCTTTGAGAGGAGGATTCGACCGGTGCACTTGCTTACCCTCTGCGCCGAACGGTGCGCGATCTTCTGACGGTGTAATTACCACCACTTGGTCGGTCTTTGCGCTTCTCCACCTGTTGAAAACTAATTTGGCATTGATCATCATCGTTGATATCGAGGGCGTCAAAATCCAATACATTGTCATTGACGTCTCCATCCGAAGAGACTGCTGAAAGTCCAAAGACTGAATCATCGAAGTTGACATCGCGATTGATTACCACTTGACCCGCCTCGATGTCATAAACTCGATACGCCTTGAACGATTCTCGTGTCCCAAAAAGGTACCTTTGCATCCTTGATTATTGCGCTGTTAACAATCTTTCGTACCACAGCGATCGGTGCATGGCCTATACATGCGTGTATGTTGATGGTGTTTCCACTGTCACCGCTTTTACGAATCGTTGAGGCGTGTGAAACCAATAGAGTCCATCCACAAGATCTGCCGTCGCCACCACTCGAATCGAGTCTTTGTGCGAGACATGCATTTTGGTGCCGTCAAGCACCATTTGGAATTTTTGTTTCGTTGATCTGAGGTACCGAAAGCAGATTCTTGATCATGATCTGCACGTACAGCGCGTTCATGATCTCAATCTCGCGCTCGTCACCGTTGGGGAGAACCACACTTCCCACGATGGCTTCCACACCTTTAATAGCCGCCGCTTCCCATCAACCACCGAAAGTTCTTTTTCATCTACTCAATCAAATTAACGAATGGTTTGATACACCGCTGTCGATCGCCCACATCGCGAGTCTATCCTTGCCCGTCCAAATGCTACGTTCTAGAGAAGCGACTTGGCCGTAGTCGTAGTCGTATCCGCCTCTGTCGTTTCTCCACTGGATGTTGTCGGCCCCGCGTCCACGTCTATTGCTGACGCGGCTTGGCCCTCGATTCTCGGACTTCTGTTTGGTACAGCACTTGAACCAGTTGGCGGTGAACCGGGTCACCCCAGCAACCCGCCCTCCAACTATTCTATTGTAATGCATATTTATTACGCCAGTGATATAGTAATGCTACTCTGAGGTCTAGCTGTCAGACGCATTGTAAACGTTGCCGGTTTTTGCAGGTGATGAACTCGGTCGCGACTTATCTGTTTGACATGCCGTTGCTTGTAGGGTGACTGTGGGGTTGTCAGAGTCAGCCAAGACCGACCTCTTTAGGTCAGTGGCTTAAAAAAATAAACAACTAAACATATTTTCTGGGAATGGGATGAAGGTGACCCGTGCCACCGCCAACTAGTTCACTTGTCGATTACGTGCCCCACTTCCCGCAGTGCGAACTTTGGCGAGACTCTCGGTCAATGTTAAACGCCTTGGCCGCGGTTTCATCCTTCAGTGTCGCAGTCTCTCACATTGTCGCTTGATGTGCTCATTCGTGAGCACCTTCACGACGTCTTGCGATTCTATTTCAGAACTGCTCATCTACAAGTTCAGCACAACGTTCTCGTAACTCTTGGGGAGACTGCGTAACAAGCAGATCACCACGTCCTCGTCATCCACATTGGTCTCGATGCTGTTGAGCATGGCACTGATGTTGAGAACCTCATTGCAATGATGCAAGACATGAACCCTTTAGACATTTCCATGCTGAAGGACTGGCGCTTCAAGTAGATGCGACCAGACTTCTGCGATCCACCACAGAGTGTCTTCAAACGCAACCACGCCACCCACCCTTCCTCGCATTCGTCAACCACATGATGGTAGTCCGCATCCATGTGGAGCAGCATCACTCCAAACGCGATGTTGCTCGACATGACATTAATTTATTACTTCCTCTGTCCCATAATAGTGGCAGTCAGAGTTGAATAATGACGGCAAATTTTCAGAAGAAAAAAACGTTCTTATTGGTTAGAATTCGTTTAAATTCGTCTGCATTGGAGAAGTCGTGTCGAATGCATGTGGTCGTTTATCACCTTTCTGTCGGAATCTGGGAGCCTCTTCGTTATCGTCCAGAATATTAGACGAAATTCGCGATCGGGCTGATGGCGGTCAGTCATCACATCTTGTAGTCGTTTATTCTACGAACAGCGTTTAAAAATCTTGTCTTGAAGAGTAGATTCGGACGTGATCCCGGTCCCTGTCGGGGACAAAAAGTACTCCGCCACGCGGTATTTCACCTCAATGTTTTCGATCTTTTCACGTATCTGAGCAGGGGAACGCTGTTCGATTCGTACAGACTTGAATGCCGACATAATTTCTTTGAGCAGGGACTCCTTGGTGTTCCCGTAGTTCCGATCAATCACCACCGATTATAATTCGTTTCTTTTGTCATCCAGTCGATAACAACATCAGTGGACGATTCCCCCCCATCAACTCTATCCGTGTCCCAGAAAATTGATTTGTTTTCTTAGTGGGCATGTTGCTGTCTCCCTCCTTCTACAGCTGCCTCCTCTTATATGCGTGCGGCACTGTATTCCTCCTTCGCGAATGTAGAGTCCGCCTGCACGAGCTTGAGGTCCGTCTTCACGTGCGCGGGGTTCCTTTGAACGATCGCGTGGGTCTCAGCGGCTGCTACGGGAGTTCTTGGCGGAGCTCGCTGTTCAGTCAGCATGCTCTACTGAGCAGCATATGCTTAAGTGAGTGGGGAGCTAGCCGCAAAACCAGCCAGAACACACTGCACTGCTAAAGAGTATTTGAGCACATATAAATCACCCCTATATACATACAAGGCTACACAAGTACACCGCTAGTGCGCCGAAAATCCTGGCTTTCCACAGCCAGTGAAGCGTCCTCTGCATACAATATTTCAGTTGTTTTCTAGTCTGCATTTGGTTTAGCAATCAGCGATGAAGCCAAGTGTAGGCTTACGCGCAGGATCGATTTCGGGATCGTTTGCTTGAGGGTGTTCCGGGCTCTGTCTGAAGTTGGAGTACGGGACACGGGCAGATTTCCAACTAGCCTTTGTTGCTTAAAGCGTATAATTTAGTCTTACACGCCCACTTGATCCCGATGTCGTTCACAACGCCAGCGCGATCACAGTCGTGCTCCCAGAAGCCGTATGCAGTACAACTGCCGTATCCATGGAGTCGTTAGCGAAGACATCATATACCTACACAAACACATCCATCATACTCTTACGCGCTTGCCATAGCCGTCGTAGTCGTAATTTTAGGTACTTAGCTCTGTCGATACGCAGCATCAGCAATATTCGCCATACTCGTAAGTTCTACAGCAGCAGATTCTTCCGTAATAACATCAGCACTGTCTAGGTACTCGACTTTGTACGTACTCATAGCATTGATCTCTTGTTTCCGATACGCATACGAAATAACAATGTCATCTAAAGTAGTATCATAGCCATTGCTATTTCTCCGCTCAACAGGATCATTGGAATAATCAGCATCAGAGTAGCTGCAAATTCGCATTCCGTTTTGTTGTTGCATGTCCATACGAGTCCCCAATCACACGTAGCATTAAGGTAGCGCAGTACTCTCTTGACTTCTGCATAGTTCGTGTGATCATAGCTCGCTCAGTCTTTCCCAAAGTGTCTGGTAGCGTGAGCAATGTCAGGTCGAGACGCACTGACAACGTACTGGAGATCTCCAAATTATTATCTATACGGTAGCTACTCCGTAGCTGCAGGAATAACCGCTTTCGAATGTGTAGTCGCATCTGGCGTCTTCTAACCATTGTAATTATTCATATATAAGCGCTTTAACACCTTCAGCACGTACTGTGGTTGACTGTAGTCAATTTGCCGCTCTGGCCGATTGATCAGGATCTCACACCCAGCAGGTATTTGACTGCTAGCAGGTACTTGACGTCTGGGTGTGGCTAATCTGACTATGTTCTCTATATCCTGAAGGGGAACGGTGAAATTACGCTGCTGATGACTGTCTTCGTTGGGATCTTCTGTTGATGGGACCACGTGAGCTGTGCACTAAGATTGCTGCTAATCTAGAAGAGACTTTCGAGTTAACTACGATGGGCACATGCAGTCAAGTACAATTTGTCTCTCTGGTCGATTGATCAGGATCTGATTATCTTAAACACCCTTGTCATCCGTTTTGCGTGAAGTGTCTTGTTCCAAATGTTAACGGCTTTTTTAACCCGTACAGATTTTTCAGGAGTTGGCAGAAAACCGCTGGTCCATCTGTTTGGAATCCAGGAGGCTGTTCCATGAAGTTCACTTCTTTAAGGTCCCCAAACAGGAATACAATCTTCACATCACCCAACCTCTCTGCAGAGCGAAATAGATAGCCTCTCGAATAGTTTTAAATCTGATTACAGGTGCGTATGTCCCAGCGTAATAATGAATTACAAGTTGTTGCTTGAATTAATGAATGATAAGACGAGCCTTGATAGGCTTGACACGTCCAAGATCATCTCGTTTTACTGCCTAGACCCAACAACACGTACTACACTTTGATGATTTTCGGCGTTTTTCTTGGTACTAACTTTCAAGTCTTGTGACCTTTCAACGATTGAAGTTATGGTAGCATAGCATCTCCATTTGAGCCAGTACTTGCTGGCGCGTGCCTGCTTGCACGTTGAACGAATTTCGATATCCCCTTAAGTGGCCTGTACATGGATGGCCAGCAACGCAATTCAATATTCGCACGTTAGGTTTCTGTCCGCTTCATATATGACTCGACAGGAGGTAACTCGATCTCAAAACCAGTTGTTCGTTTCTCCGTTTCCTTCACCAGTTTCTTGCGTGCTCTGCGTTTTTGCCAGTTGATTATCTTCATTGTAGAATCTGGTGGTATCTCAGGCAGGCGCTGCCTGAGTAGCAGCTGGCTGCTTACCACCAGGTTGCTTGACGATTAACGATTCAGTAGTTTCCGCAGGTGTGCACACACTAGAACGTACGTTGCCGTCTTGTACAGTCGTCACTCGACAGGACTCCACATCCATGAACCTGCAGTCTTTGTAGATGGAACGTAGTCTATTTAATACGTTGGGAGCGTATTACGGGTGTGACGGGAAACTATATGCATTCCTGTCTGAAGATAACACATACTGATGGGATTAACATTAGCATACGGCGTGTTGACCATTTCGTCCAGAGACGGGTCTCGGGGTCTTCAATTACCTGGTTGTAAATACGGAGCAGAACAGATCCACAAACCGAGGTATGTTCAAAATTGTCGTTTTTAAAGGCAACACGGTTCGTCTTGCCCTCGTGTAGAGTTAAGAATAGTGACAGGTCTCCGCATATGTTAGCCTGGGAACTCGAGACTAAGATCCACTCAAGATAGCTTCGTTCTTGAATTACCATACCTTCGTTTCGTTCCGCTGCATCCACCATCATTGCTTCGTTAGAATCGCAGCATTATCATCACCTTGACGGCTGTCAAAACGTCTTGGTGAATCACGAAGTGCTTGTTTTCCAAGAGCCCAGTGGTCACGACCATGTGGGGGGTCATTGCACCATGTTGAAGACTTAAGGGTCCACGACGTGGGGGCGGTATATAGTGACGAGGTGGGGGCTCGAGGCGGCGACTTAAATCTTCACACTGGTTCACGGGGTTACGAATCGAAACGCATAGCAGATCCACGAGGTGGCGAATGGCCTAGCAGGTCCAAGAGGTTGAGAGTTGAAACGTCTTGGAGGTCCTCGTTGTGGTTATCCAAACTCTCCTTAAAATGGTTAGTGGTAGTTTCCACGGTGAAGCTGCATAAAGCTATGTCCGTTATCAGGGCGAATGGCCTAGCAGGTCCAAGAGGTTGAGAGTTGAAACGTCTTGGAGGTCCTCGTTGTGGTTCTCCAAACTCTCCTTATAATGGTTAGTGGTAGTTTCCACGGTGAAGCTGCATAAAGCTATGTCCGTTATCAGTCGGCAAGTAGGGTCCTTGTAAATTAGGCTCCATTATTCTATCTAATGGAAGCTCTCCTTAATTATTGATCCATAATACCAAGGTAGAGAGCTTTAATAGTCGTCACTAGGTGCCAGCAGCCCCACACAAAACCCATTGTAATTGCCACTTGGATTTGACATAAGTCATTTTCCAAAGTAGTACATCGCTGATTCAAGTGATGGAGGTGCGCCTTGTAAATAGGCACTCTCCCACTGACGCAATATAGCGCTCAACACAGAATTTGGAAATGCAGTTGCACTGTCTGCACAGTTGGAACGGGTTGCACTGATTGAGTCGATACACTGGTTTGCAGCTGCAAGTGCTGAGTGGTTGTAATGCTGTTGTCATTACTCACTTGCATAACAAGACGTCCACTTCCTTTTCCTTGTTCTATCGCCTCTTCACCGTCTTCGCTGCTCGCTGGTGTCGTAGGTGACCATGGAGATCCATGAGGTTTTGGCTCTTCCCCAATGTTCTCAGTAATCGCCACAACAGGTAGTGAACACAGAGATAGGCCTCCAAACAACTCAGTCTGTAAACTTTCACTCGGTGTCGTCTGCATTCGACGCGCCGAGTTGATAAGAAAAACAGGAGGCTGCTTGCCTTTCTGATTATACTGCAAACGTTGAGCCAATTCGGGTTTCAGCGGATTTCCAGTAGTCGACGTACATTCCGCATACCCGTGGCCGTTCACATCACAATTCGCCCACTTGTAATTCTGCTTCTTCTTGCTGGTATCCGCTAAGAGAATTTTCCTTTTTGTATGTTTTCCACGCTTACGACCTTGTCCTTGGTACACATTGTTGACTTCTGATACGCTCGACTGCTGTTTTCGAGGTGTAGACAGCGACACTTGCTGTTGGACTTCGAATGCTCAGCCTAGCGAAACACTGTAGTGCCTCAGCCAGAGTCATGATACTCTGGTCGTTATTCGCAATCTACACAGAGTAAGATCGAGTCATCTCCGGAAGCACAAGCAACGCATTAGCAATTAAAGGGCTTCCATGTTCCCATTTTTCAAATGCTCCATGTGCAGATTGCGCGCCTTGATGTCAATGGCCTTGATGTAAGCCGCCACTGGTTCGTCCTGATTAAGCTTCCGATACATCAATTTACATCTCAGATAGTCAGAATTCACACCGTCGCGCGCCTTACAGAAGGTAGGAATGTTCCCCATAGTAACCACGCGGATTTCATCTCGTACCGAGTCTCATCAATCCTGAAAGTCTCCTCAACTTCACCAAAAGTGACAGGGCCATCACCAAGAAGTCTTTGGTCTGTCTCAACTTGTACCACTCAACATACTTCCGACTACGGTAGCCTGCTGTTCCGATATGGGGTATTTCGCCCATTTGCCAGCTGGTCGAGTGTTGGACCGCCTGAGGTATCTCCAGGAAGGATGCCAGGAACGCTGCCAAACCCCAATGTCGAGTGTTGGACCGCCTGAGGTATCTCCAGGAAGGATGCCAGGAACGCTGCCAAACCCCAAGACCGATGTTATCAAGACCAGGTGCCACGTCTAGCCGCAAGAAGTGAACCTGTACCGTGCCCTATGTGGGTTGGCGTGCTCTACATGCCTCCCTTCATATTTCTCGTTAGTCGTTAATCTCCCTTCTACTCAAGAAGTCTAAGAACCAAACCGTCTAAGAATAACCTGTCTCCATAACGAACGTACAATAAAATGGCTGATTGGTTAGCCAACCAAGCCATGGGTCGGAAGAGAAGCCAAATGGTGGCGTTTGAAGTGGGATTGCAAGGGCCGACCTGTATCAAGGATTTCAACAGTACCTCACAGGGGACATGCAGCAATGGAGAGCAACGTGCCAATAAAGGTAGCGCAAGCTGCAAGTTGGTCATGCAGATACTGAACTGGAAGTATTACCCAGTTTAGCATGGATATTAGAGTTCACTTCCAGGTTGGAATAAGTAACACAATATACCTCACCTTATTATTATTATTATTATAACCTGTCTCCCACCACTTTTTCGTCTGGCGGCACGCTCTCAACTCGTCTGAACTAGTCTCCTCACCCTTCCCCGCCCAGGTACATAATACTTCTAAACCCCGCGTTTAAGAGAGGTACGCGACACCGTCTTGCTGTCAAAGCGCTACTATCCGTAGCTGATGTCGCCACGCATGCAGGAGTCAAAGAGTCCTGCTTTAATACTCGCCCTTCTTTGTCAGCGGCACAGCCGCAGGTTCACGTTGCCCAGCGACTTAATACTTTCCATCAGGTCGGAGCTTGAGTACTGTTCTTCGGGATTGTGGTTGTCTAGCATGCTTGGAATACCGATTGGCACATCACTGGTTGTCACCAAGAACGCGTCCCCATTGTCGTTCGGGTTGTTGGGTCCGGTGAACATCGTTTGAGTCGCTGCTGCTCCCACTGGAGCCGGGATAAGATGGTGGCCGCTATCGGTTCTCGGTCACGTTTCTTTTGGTGAATGAGGTTGTTTTTTTAGAACTGCGCAGAGTTAGCGTATTTCACTGGAAATTTTGACTATTGAGCGAATGCATTGCTCAGCTGCGTCATGGGACAAAATCCCGTTAGTGCAAGTTGGATTTTTATCCAATGGTCGCGCGGCGTGGTCTACATTCGTCTAACATTCTTCTTGAGTGTCCAACAAACCACTTGCCACGTCTGAGGAATGTTGCGCCTTATTGGGTTCATGAGGTGACGAGGATGGCGTCACTGGGTTGACAGTCACTTGTCGGTCGCTACATAGATAAGCGACGTAATATATGTTATAAGCTTATGTTTTACAGATATATGACTTTCGAAAAAGGAAGGGGTAATATTAAAACAGGTAGTGACGGGCAAAAGCCTCAACACTGTAGTGGTGTATTTGGATGGGCTCGCTCTTCACTCGCTCCCAGTAGCACATTCTCAAGTGAGTGAGGAGCTAGCCCCAAAACCAGCCAGAACACACTGCGCCGCTAAAGTGTACCACTCCGTTTAAAAAAGAAAGCATGTTTACATCGTGAAGGATGTTTCAGAAAGATAGCACGTATTTTGACTTCAA
>JAIKVB010000350.1:0-29017 GCA_024679045.1 Phytophthora brassicae | reverse complement strand
CGGGAGCATTTCCGGACAAACTTTTCAGGCAGCACAAACTTGACCCCGTTGATGCATTCGTGGAGTGCGACTTCCTTTGCAATGGCGTGCTTCCTTTCTCCAACATTCTTCACTGAAAACCTTGATAAAAAGTCGTAGGCTGACTCATAGCTGTACGTAGACTTCAGCACTCTCGCAATATTCGCCAAGGTGGTGACCGGTAACAGAGTGCCCTGAACTAGTTGTTTGGCTTCATTTTCCGACTCTGCCATTCCCCGTTTCTTTTCTTTTTGTTTCTGGGACTTCCTCACAGCAGGACGTCCTCTGTTTTTGTGCTCTTAGCAACAACAAAAAGATGAGTCTTCACTTGATTCTGAGGTGACTGCTTCGTCGGCAATCGCACGTTTTGCCGATAAAGGCTTCGAAGACTTACTCGTTGCCATAGGACCAGCTAGTGTCTTTTCGTTATTCACTTCGACAGACTGATGGGGAAAGTGACTAGACTCCTGCACCACTCCAATTTCGCCAGCAGTTGGTATATTCACTTCGTCGGAGTGAGATTTGAATTCACCCACTCCGTTGGGGTGACATTTTTCAACTTCCACTCCGTCGGGGTAACATTCGGGACTGTATGCTACACCCAAATCACAAACATCTCCACGTTCACTGCCGATTTCATCTACACCGGCATTTACAGTTGTAGATGGCAGCGAAGACTCACATTCAAACTCATCTTCATCGACTTGTGGCGTCTGCATCTGCACTTCCGCTTCGTACAACGTGTCTCGCAGGGACGTACATCGAATAACCATAGGTGCTTCTCCATCCCTCACAGTGTCCTCAAATATCCTCAACACTTTTAGCATTTTTAGGAATACCGCAGTTCCATTGCGGCTCATAGTGTCCGCGATTTGACATCCGACGTGATGTGCAGTACGATACTTGTTAGTACCATTCAGCACTTTGTGACGCGAGGCCAATAGAGACGAGTCCTTCACTCGAAACGATGGACAGGAAGCCTTATCCGCAGCCGGCTCCTCTTCGTCAACGGGTGCATTAATCGGAGATCTCAGGCACCATCGTTGATGAATATGCTTCATAGGAATCGGACTTATGTTGGAAATGAGCCGCCAGTAAATAATATGGCGACAGGGCAAAAGTTCTGTCCTCATGAAAGAACAAGAACACTTGTACATCTGAACAACACAATCACCGTGATATATTAGCAAATTAGTAATTACAAAACCGTACTGTGGTGTCGAGATGATACACGCGCGTGGAATCGACCGATGATGTCAGCTCCTTGACGTTTTTGTGTAAATCACAAACAGTATAAAACGTTTTGCGATCATTGGCAATACGATACTGTCTTTCAACCAGCTCATATGCATGCTGACTGACTTCCTTTGCCAGCTTTTGCAGTTCAGAATCTGCCCCCGCATAATGCATGTAGCCAACATCCGTAATCTTCTTGGCGTACTCAATCTCTGTAACGGACTGCAAAAACATGAGCGTGTCCACGCACTCGTCTAACATCATGCTGGGTTTAAGCACTTCCTTCAAATGCCCCCATGCTGCTTCAAGACTAAATTGAATAGAGGATCATACATTGTGTCAGTATCATTGTGTCAGTACCGTCAGTCATGTTGCCTAGATGTTAAGCTTACCGATTGTTGGTTGTATTCCCCACATGGGGAACATCGACGCGCCCGAAACCACTCCACATTTCTCTGCACTTGTGCCAATTTGCATGAAAATTATTCGTGAATGGGTGCTCCGGTTCAGGTACATCTTGATTTTCCGTTACGTGTTTACCCTCCACAATGTAGTAGAGGTACTTTCTCGCTCTCTCATACTCTGCTTCAGTTTGTGCGCTCAACATCATGTGTACAGCATCCGATGCTTTTTCACGGTCGAATAAACCGTATTCGCGCTTAGACATCTCACTCCGAAGGTTTTTGACGACGTGGAAAACGCACAAGAGGATCCGGGCATCAGGAAAAGCTTCTCGAAGCAGCGAAATCTCACCAAAGTCTTTGTCAACGACGATGACACGGATTTTGTCCCATGCCGAGTTGAACGACTTAAACGAAGTGAATGCATCGGTCATACACTTTGCGCTTTCATTCTCCATTAGTGCATGCTGCACGTATTGACCCTGTAAGGAAGCGCCAGCAATCCAATTGTCACACAAAATTTACAAAGACCCAAAATATCCACACAAAGACACACAAAACGGCAAATCAGTATCATTATGCCACAAAAATACCACAAAGTTTCACAATGTGTCACAAATAGACACAAAGAGCCACAAATAGTTGAATGACTTACATGGCCAAACACGTCGTGAATCATAAAGCTAAACAGATTATACTTAGCGTCATTGGTGTCGTGCGTGGCGTCCACCATCATCACTTCAGGAAAAGCCTCAAAGAAGCGACGCATCTGCGCTGTCTGGAACGTGATCGTTTGCGCCAGCTTCTCGTCGTCCACGTAGACCGTGACAGCGTTTCGTTTTCGACTACAAAACGACTGTAGACATGACTCCAATCTGGATTCAACCGTTGTCTCTCCTCGGCGCGCTTGTTTCAACGAGGCCACGAGATTGTGCACGTCCCGCAAAGTCACTTGTTTTCCTACAGCGTACAATACTGTTAATATAATTGATAACGTGCCGTGCAACCGTGCAATTGGTACCTGTTCGCCGTCTTAGAAACTCCATGATTAGCTTCTTCTTGGCCCCGGCAGCTTGCAGCTCATCAACGAAGTCGATTAACTCAGGATCGTCGATGCGTCGGTTAACAGGGTGGTTGTCATACGTGCGCTGGGTCAGATTGTGATTGTGACCAGTCACTTGTTGCGAAACCTTCACTTGAAATTCCAAATCACCCGTCCATACCACCGTAAGGGACAACTGGGCTTCACATTGCGTAGATTTTGCAAAGTACTTCGAACGCTTGCCCGTCGATCGACTCGACCGCGACCATCCGTGCGTACAAATCAATCTCATGTAGTATTTGTCAAAGCAAGACGGAATTTTTGTCGAAGGTGATATCTTGCCTCGGTCGGTAAGGTCCTTATTTCTTGCTGCTGTACTGGTAGACGTTCGCTTGCGAAATACTTGGTGCGTCGCGTCTTCATATTCACTCAAATACTCGTTAAACTCATCCCATGACGCGAAATAGCGCTTCTCCATCGGTGGAGCGTGACAAGTAATGTCGGTGTCGGCGGGTACGTGTGTCTCAGGTGTCTTGCCTTCCATGATCTCGACGTCGTCCTCTCCCGCGGTCTCCGCTCCAGCGAACAGCCTCGCCATGCCCAAACTGACGATCTCCGGTGGTTCGGGCGCGAGTTTTGAATGAAAGGCTCAGAATGAGTCGGGATAGGAGAAAGGGGGGAGAGAGGGTGTTTTCTGAAATCTGAAGTACGTGAAAAATAGAGAATTTAAAGTGTCAGGATGTTTTTTATTTGTATAAAATACGACGTCCATAGTGTGACTTTATCCACTTTCCAAACATATTGGTAATGCATTTTAATTATAAATAAATTACCACTCCATCAGAAATGGCTCGCCCGATCCGCGTGCTATGCCTTCACGGGTGGCGCACCAGTGGCAACATCCTGCAGCGTCAGACATCTGCACTTCGTCAAGCTTTCGGCTCCAAGGCCGAGTTTCTATACGTCGATGCTCCATGGGCTGCTTCGGGTCCCGCTCCAGAGCTTGTGCGCTCATTCTACGGCACAAAAGGACCGTTCTACCAGTGGTGGGACGCCCTTAAACGCGAAGAGAAGGGAGAAGCGTACCGTTACGAGGGTTTTGAGCACTCGTTAGACTACCTCACCGGTCAGATCCAAGCTCTTGGCCCCGTGGACGCTGTGTTGGGCTTCTCACAAGGTGCAGCTGTCGCCACTTTACTGACAGCGCACTACCTTTCGCTCTACGGTCATGTGCCCTGGAAAGCTTGTGTGTTGGTAGGGGGATTCTACCCTCGCACTCCCAAGACACAGGAGTTGCTAGAACAAGCCAAAATGTCGGTAGATGGAGCCATTGACGTATCCTCAGTGCATGTGATCGGTAGAGCGGACCCACTCGCCCCCAAATCGGAGAAGTTGGTAACAAGCTTCACAGCTATCAGGAGAGTTCGGTTTGAGCATGACGAAGGCCACAAGTTCCCGTCACCAATCAAGTACTGGCAGATGTATCACGATATCGCTCAGGAGGTGCTGGTTATGACGGGACAAGCGTGGGGGTAAGATATCCTATCCAGGAAGACTCGAAATTTTGGGGTTTGGGTGTCATTAAGCACCATTGTAGAGTTGTTTTGAGTTGGTGATTTGGCTGTTTGTCGTTGGAGTCTATTTGGTTGGGTTTGGGTTTTTGTTAGTAGAGTTGCTGGAGTTCACGGAGAGCAGCCAAACTCTTTTCCGTCGCGTGCAGGTCGGTCTGTAGCTGGGTGAGGCGCTGTGCATCTTGAGCTTGCACGGTTTCGGGTACTTTGGCGAGGTAGTGAGGTCCCTGTTGACGACGAACGAGGGCTTCAACTGCAGAAGAGCTCTTTAAGGCGCGCTTCTCTAGTCTGGAGATCTCGCTGGCCACACGCTGCGTCGTCTCGGCGTCATCCGGGACAGCAAGCATTACTACAACAGTCAAAAACAATTTGAGAGTTAGATCAGTGTGACTATAGCAGGATGTGTAGTAAACCCACCTCGACAGGAGTCTGAGACCGAGTGAGTGAGCGCATGAGCTGATGACGTAGAAGAACCATCGCCAACAAGAGCAATGGCAACATGCACTCGGCACTGAGTCTCAAGGTCACACTGCGCGTCCTTCAGCTCGGACTGTACTGTCATGTTGGAGCACACAATACGAACAGTAGGGAGCTCGCTGTGCAGAAGCAATGCAGCTACCGATTAAAAGGGACTCAAAACGTGATGTAGCTTTACAAACGTACCTGTGATCCGCACGAGTCGCATTTGGTGCCAAAACCTTGACAGAATGACGTAGCGATCGGATCCCATGGAGGGACTCAAAACGTGATGTAGCTTTACAAACGTACCTGTGATCCGCACGAGTCGCATTTGGTGTCAAAACCTTGACAGAATGACGTAGCGATCGGATCCCATGAATGACGTCGATGACAAGCTGTACGACGTGTGGTTAGAAGCTGCTGCAAAAACACAATTCCGATAGGAAAAGAGTACAACGTACCGCCATCTTTTCTTCAGCTTCAACATCAATCCAAGTGCTCATATGCACCTCCTCCGGGTACTCCGAGCACAAGATTGAGGTTTCTACACCTTTGCTTGCCGACGCATTGAGAGGGTCCGCGTCACGAATGCGCTGCCACAGTTCTTCCGTCACAAATGGCGTGAAAGGGTGTAGCAGACGCATAGAGAAATCAAGACAGCGGTGTAGTGTGGCTTGAGCACTACGTTTTCGCGCAAGCTTTTGTTCAAAAGCGACGCCATCATGAGACTCGTTACGCTGCATCCGATTGGCGTACAAGACTGGTTTACTGAACTCGATGTAGACGTCACACAACTCCTGCACAAAGAACCTTTGGATGGCTGCGACGCTCGACGCCAGCTGATTAGCTGAGATTCCATTGTTCACCTCGGACACTACGGCAGCCTATAGCAAGTCATACAATAGGTTAGTATAGCACTCTAGCGTTGAAAACACTCACACTAACACTTACCAGACGACTCATAATCCAACGGTCGGCTAGGGTCATATCACCCCGTAAGAATGAGAGCTCTGTTGGGTTGTCCACTCCAACGTCGTCACCTTCAGTAGACTCCAATAACGGCAAGGCATAACGCACAGCGTTCCACACTTTGTTGCAGAAATGACGATAGGAAACAACGCGCTGTACGTCCATGTTAATCTGCCGACCTTGCTGAAGATATGAAGCCAGCGTGAACCGTAACGCGTCAGCACCACAGGTAGGAATACCATTCGGGAACTCCTTCTTAAGCTCCTTCTCAGCCTTTTTGAGCTCGCGTGGCCCAACATTTCCATCCTAAATAAGTTCATTGTGAGTTTAAAATCCCTATCTGGTCAGAAGTTATTGTAAAGCAAGTTTTTACCTGCAAGTCTGTGAGTAGCTGCTCAAGACTGATGCCATTGATGACATGCAGCGGGTCAATGACGTTCCCCAGACTCTTTGACATCTTACGGCCAGCCTTGTCACGAACCATTGGATGCAGCAACACCTTCCTGAATGGCACGTGGCCGGTAAACTACGTAGAAACCAGGAACATATCATTACTTTGTTACAAAAATAACAGAAGTACACTGGAATGTTACCTCTTCGCAAAGCATAGCCATCCGCGCAACCCAGAAGAAGAGGATATCGGAACCTGTCTCCATTATATCCAGCGGGTAGCTGGAGCTCAGCTCCCTAGCTACAGTCTCGTCGTTACTCGCATTAGGCCATCCCTAACAACACCAGCAATATAGATTAGTAAAAGAATTGTGGTAGTAAAGAGTACACTTACAAAAGCTGACAGAGGAAGTAAGCCTGAGCTGAACCACGTGTCTAGCACATCGACATCCTGTTCAAGATCCTCATTCTGCAACTTGCATCCCAGCTCCGCCTCCGCTTTTCGCCGAGCTTCATCAAGAGATGCAGCGACAAACCATTGGTCTTGTCCATCGACGTCAACAGTGCCAGGTTTTAGGCGATACGCCGGGATGCGGTGGCCCCACCAAAGTTGGCGGCTAACGCACCAATCTTGGATGTTGTCGAGGAAGAAGAACCACGTATGCGCGTGCGACTTTGGCTCGATAACCATCACTCCGTTGCGAACGTTGTCTGCTGCACGACGAGCCATGCCACTGCAGTCCACGTACCATTGCGGCATCAGCAGTGGCTCAATGACGTCTCCTGAACGCGAACAGACTGACAACGCAGTCGGGTGATCAAGCTATAACATCACATCATAAACAACGGTTTGTACGTGTTTCATCGTTCAGTCAAGGAGTAATTCAACGTACCTTTTCCACATAAAGATTCATTTCTTGTAGCTCTTCAACAACCCGTTGACGCGCGTCAAATCGGTCCATCCCTAGAAATCGTTGGTCAATTTTGCCGCATAATTTCCCGTTCTTGTCGATCACTTGAACTTCCGGCAGTTTGTGACGACGGCCACACTCGAAATCCTTCAGGTCGTGTGCCGGCGTCACTTTCACTACGCCTGTTCATCCATCACAATGAAATAAATCATCGTATCAGTACAACAGCCACATATAAAAACATCACATTAAAGCAGTCTCTACCTGTGCCAAGCTCCCTATTGACCAACACATCATCCGTCACAATCGGAATCTTTGCATTCGAAAAGGGATGAAGGACAAACTTCCCATGGAATTTCGTATACCTCACATCTTCTGGATGTACAGCCACAGCCACATCGCCAAAGATCGTCTCGGGCCGCGTTGTATCCACTTCTAAGAACTCGTCTGTATCCGCCACCTGATACCTGATCCTATGCATGACACCAAACTCCACAGGCTTTTGTCTACCAGGAAGCATCTTCTTGGTTGCCTTCTCTAGCTGCTCTGCATCCACTTCAATGTCCGAAATGGCTGTCTGTAGTGTGGGACACCAATTGACCATCCGGCGTCGACGGTACACCAGTCCCTTCTCATGGAGCTTCACAAAGGCGTCTACCACCGCCTTGGAGCGTGCGTCATCCAACGTAAAGTACGGCTGATCTTTCTTTACAATAGCTCCAAGATGGTCGATCTGGTTCATGATTTTGCCTCCATACTGCTCATTCCAGAGCCAAACTTGGTCCACGAAAGCTTCTCGTCCTAAATCGTAGCGGTTTAAACCCCGTTCCTTGTGCAATTTCCTCTCTACGACACTCTGGGTGGCAATTCCTGCATGGTCCAGACCGGGCAGCCAGCGTACGTCAAAGCCACGCATGCAGTGCCAACGTGCGATGGCGTCTTGGATAGTGATGGTGAGTGCGTGGCCGAGATGCAATGCGCCTGTGACGTTGGGTGGTGGAAGGATCATACTGAAGACTTTGGTATTGTTTTTCACCTGTGGTTGCAAAGCTTTCTGCCAATACGACTGCCATCCTTGCTCTACAAGTGTAGGGTCGTAGGAAGCAGCGAGTGGCGCGGTTTTAACGCGTCCACGCAGCTCGTTGGACAGTGGGATGGACACCGTTGGAAGCGCTGAAGAGTGGAGATGAAGATGCGGGCTAAAGCGGCGAGAGAGACGCGCTGTGGGGCGCAGCACATGCCCACGAATAGAGCCATGTAGACTTGCACGCCGAGCGAGCATCCTTTTGATTCGCGGCTGGCAATTTACTCATTAGAAACGCATGACGTGCACCACACCATATTGAGATGGCTGTGTTTTTATTTTATGAATGTAAGTTATTTATTAATACACGTAAGTTTTTTTAGCAAGGGGATTGTATTAAAAAATACAAATTTAGTTCTACGTAATACTGTTAATTCACATTGGTCTTCACCTAATAAGTACTTCGAAGTACATATACTGTAAACTATTATGACAACTTATACAGCTTACAGGTATTAATACCGGTACCCCGATTAAAAAATATAGTGATTGTTGCTGCAGAGCAGAGTGACGGATATTGAAGTGAATGCACCAATCACATTAGACAAATAAAGAGCAGCGGGACAGAAGGTTGTCTTCAAGTTAATAAGCTAAGTGAAAGTTGTGATAAAGCAAACCAAGACCGTACTTACACAGGATCATTTCTATAGTACCTTCTATTCTACTTTCTTTTCAAAAGTAGATAATCTCAATAACTTTGATGATCGTATTCGACTTCATTCATTGACTCGGGATGTCGGTGGTTGCAGTGCTGGGTTCTCTTTTGGACTTGGCCTCCTCCCTTGATGAACGTCCGCTGTCGCTATTCCAAGGCAGCGTGAGTGAGTGGAGTGATATGAGAAGTTATTGACCATCTTTTTATTTCCTTCAATCTTTTCAGCCTGTTAACCTTACGCTACTATAACATTAACCTACAAACAACATCCCTGGCTGTCCACACAGACAATTTCGACACGCTTACTTCATTTGCACCTGTCGCCTTTGGTCTGAAACCGACCTTCGCCTGCTAAACAGAGCACAAAAGTGAAAGGAATTGATCTGTGTGATGGGTATGTAGCATCCATAGTGTCATTATCTCCAGAAACGTCTTATTTGGACCGCACCGCGATCTTGAGCTGACTTTAAATTGTTTTTGTCCCTATCTTCACCAAATGAAAGTACGCACAAAAGGCTACCGTCTCCATACCAAATGTGGATTGACTCGGATAGCAAAAGCCAACACCGATCCCTTTACTGTTAATAAGCTCAACAAGTTCATCAATCGATCGATCCTGCAGCTGTCTAATGCCACAATCTGCTACTATAACCACATCGTGTGGCACAATTGAAATTCGGAGTTTTCCGCTATACGTAGTACTACCTACAATGGTTGCTTTTTCAAGTACCGACGAAGTATATATTAACCCTTACAATCCGTAAATAGCGTCGCAACAAGACATGTACCTACACTTCTCCATCACTTTCGGTTGTATTACAATGTATTTCACTTTCTACTCCAAGGTTAATTAGCTTCATCTCTCGCTGACACGACCCTTGCAGCTTGACTGTTCGGCACACCATAGTGCGTTTCTACATGTAAATCTCACCATGGAGGAGTAAGACACGCACTATGTTGTCTGCCTCCAATTCTGCAATGAAGTCTCAAAGCGCTGAATAAAATAGGTTTCACTCTGAATAACGTCAAGTGGTTCAACTCGCATCAAATGGAGCTCCCGGGTGTCTTCAAAAGCTAGCGCTGCGCCATCATCGGCAGACCGTGCATCCACAATGTGTGCTTGGTGCGCCAAAATATTGTCGTCAAAGAACACGGCGTGGATACGCTCCGTCTTGTCCGAAGGGCTTAAAACCATAAGCTTTCCAGCAGTAGGATCCTCACTATTGCGAAACCAGTGCGGGTAGAAGTCACGCAACGCCAAGGTGGCCTGTGATCCGCGCCAGCGATGAGCCAATGACTCATGAATCTGGGGAAGTCCTTGTACTATGTGAACAGTATCCGCCTCGTAAAAAGCCAAAGGATCTGCGTCGTCAGCGGCTTTGGGCTGCTTGAAAGTCCCCATAACCAGCGCTGTGGTGCTCTCCGTCCTTAGAAACGTCCCAAATCTAGGCATCTCTGTACCCGACCCCACATCTAGCTGCATCCGACGATCAATTCCTCCATCCGATCCATTCATAGGTTTCACCAACGGAAAACACGGGTGACGTCCCTCACAGAAGCAATTAAACTCTTGTGCCACACGATGTAGGTCATCTCCGTACGTCCTGAAAATGAGGTTGAACTTGACGTCTTTCTCCTGCAAATACTGCAGCAACCTGAAGAACGCTGGTACAAGGAAACAATACGGTGACTCACTCAACCCCACTTGCTCCATTTGCGCATCACTCGCTGTTGTATGAGGCAGCAGCAAGTGTTGGAGCAGTTGATCGTGCTCTCCCTTAAGTCCCTCTCCAGGATTTCCCTCCGCCGTAGCGCATCACTCGCTGTTGTATGAGGCAGCAGCAAGTGTTGGAGCAGTTGATCGTGCTCTCCCTTGAGTCCTTCTCCAGGATTTCCCTCCGCCGTGAAATCTTGACGCAGCACCTTTCTCATGTGCTTATTTTCCTTGGCAATTTTTGGATCTCCCGACAAGGGAAACTGCATTTCCAACAGTGTCACACTGTCAGTTCCACCCACCGCCAACAGGGGACGACAACCGACACACACGTACCTTGGCTCTCAAAAAAGCTCCATACGACACCTGACCAACATCTCTACCATCAACTTTCTCCATCTTTCCCAGTGTATTTCCTCCACTCCAAACCCACTTGGAATCTCCGTCGCAGCCGTCAATCACACACCCCAGCGCTCGTTCCGTCAATAAATCGTTGAGAATGTGGGGCAGGGTCTTCCCCTGCACAGGATCGTGCATTATCACCGTCTACAAAATACCATACCAACACAAAAGTTAACTCCACTATCACACACCTTTTCTTAACAAAACCTCCACCACCTGCATGCTCACACACCTTATTCACATCGAAATACAGCAGTACATGCGGCGTCTCTGATGGAGACTCCATTTTTTATTTTAACATGTAAATACGGAAATGACTGTACTGTATTTCTCTAAAATCCAGTGGTCCACACTAAATTATCATGAATTTCACCTTTTAAAAAATACACACTATTCAAGGTGTTTCCCTCCCCATACAAAAAACACCATAGGAAGCTTTGCATCATGGACCCTCTCGAGACACTGCGCACGCTGCGTGCGCACGTGATCGCCGCCGCGCCCGTGGCCGTAGAAGGCGAGGATCTGGTGTTACTGGACGCTTCTGGCGCGGAGCTGCGACGACTTCCCAAGCACTCGGCCACCGCGTACCACTCGAAGAAGCTGGACAAAAGTTATGATCTGCTGGCCGTGTGGACGTGCTTCAAGCACGAACAGCTGAGCTTCAGCGACTACGTACTTAAGTGTAGAGAAGACAAGGCAGCCATGGTGTCTACTGTAGATAAGAAGGAGCTGGTGGCCTTCCTCAAAGGCGACATTGACGCGTCGGCGCAGATTTTGGACGTGAATGGAGCGCCTACAGCCGCCACTGAAAGGAAATCTAAGAGCACAGAGGAAGATACTCGTGCAGTTAAGAAGCGGAAGTTGATGGAGAGCCACCGCCATCATAAACACGAGGGTCACAAGACGACAGACGCCGTCATGAAGCGGATAGCAGACAAGGAGTCGGTTCACCGTAGCCGCACGACGGTACTGGACGCCCATAAGACGAAGTTCGACAATGTCGTCAAGATGCTTGAGCTCGTGAACGCAGAAACAAAGGAGAAGATCGAGAAGGCCAGCAAAGCGACCTCAGCGCTGCCCACGACGACGGTCAGGAAGGAGCAGCTCCCACTCCATCGACTGGTGAAGGAGAAGATCCTGGGTAAGGGTTTTATTGTATTTTATTGCAATTTTTTATTGAGGTTGATGAGGTTTTTTCAAATTATTTTTTGTGTTAGGTACACCAATTATTGTGGTGCCAGCGGGATTTTCGGACCTGTTTACGATGCTGAACGCCAAAGACTTTTTAGAGGACGGCGTGTATGTTCCCAATATGCAGAAGAAGAAGGAGGGACATCGCAAACAGCAGTCCATGGTGATCACCCACGAGGAAGATGGACATCAGTACACGTTTAAGGTCGTCGACACGGTCAGCCGCTTCCGTGAAAAGGACTGGTGCGTTGAGTGAAGGTTTTGTTAAGTGTATTAGACTTCAAATGACTGATTTGACGTCGATGCAGGCGCTCGGTGGTTGGTGTCATCGTTTCAGGCCAATCGTGGCAGTTTAAGGGCTGGAAGTGGAAGTTCCCGCTTGAAGTGTTCAAGAAAGGTATGTTTGTAGTTATCGCTCCTTTGAAACAGTGTGATGAACGGCATTTATTGACGGATGGTAACTATTGTGCTTTAGTATGTGGAGTTCACATCTACAATCAAGGATCTCAGCTAGGTGATGACATTAAACAGTGGGATGTGAAGGTGCTGATGGTAAGCTGCAATTATAACTGCTGCTTGATTAAAGTTTTGATCTGATCGAGGCTAACTCTATTGCTGTTTAACAATGCCGAGCAGATCCACCCTGATAAGCGGCATTTGGACAAGGTGGCCGCTAAAGAGTTCTGGCGCTACTTGTTTGCTTTCATTAAACTGAGGCTGCAGTAAGAAGCGCACCCACTCGACACTGCTCCACCATTTCGAGGTCTTCAGCACAGACATGACTCAATAACTGCATCGGTTTGCTTACGCAAGAAGAAACCTACAAAAATCAACAACGGCAAGCGATATGGCTTGTAGATGAGTCACCTTTTTCACTGTGATAGAGCGTCTTTTGCACTCGATCAGTGCTGTTCCCGTTTGTATCACGGGCTGAGGAGTAAATACCTTTTTCACTGTGATAGAGCGTCTTTTGCACTCGATCAGTGCTGTTCCCGTTTGTATCACGGACTGAGGAGGAAAGTAATTGGGGGTGGTGCTAATCTTACAAGTTCATGCTGCTAGTCGTTTTTTGCCTTGTTGCAACCAGGTCTTCGTAGGCTGATCGGCTCGGAATAGCATGTGAAGCATCGATTTAGTAACGACCGCACCGGTCGTTTTCATGTGTGAAGTCTGAACTCTAATTCGAGATGTGGTGCGATGTGCCTTTCAAGACAATGGTGGCATTTTGTCGTTTGTAGCTGCAGCCCCGACGAATTCTTGTCGGTCAGTGACGGACGCGCTGTCGTGCAAAGCAAAGTGATTACCTAAGGTGTTTCCAAGGCACCTCTTTCCACACTGGCCTTACTGTATAAAGGCCATTGGACGAGCGTGCACCTCCGTACAAAAGGCTTTTGAACACGTAGCAAAAGTGGCGCTACGACAGCGCAAAACCAATCACGACAAACAGCCATCGGTACGGGAGAAAACCGATAGTGACGAACCATTTGAAGATCAACACAAGCGCGCGGGTCCGCAGATGCCGGCACAGTCCGGGAGCAGTCAGCGGGGGATTCCAGTCAAGCAAATTGGTGGAAGTGGGGCAAATACTGGAGTATCAGACAACAGTGATGGCGTTGGACCCAAACGAATGCTAAACAAGGCGCTGACATTATCCCATTTCCCGTCCCACCGCAGCTTGAACAAAGTGTTACCGGAGGATGTCCCGGCGCCACCGCCTCTCACCAGAAGACAGAAGGTGCTTGCTTTCGTTGAGCAGAAGTATGTAAGCTCGTTCATGACCGCATGTACAATGTTCGCATTGTTTGGAGACGATTTCCGGGTGAGTTTCTTCCCGAAAAGTGGCGACACACCAACGTACAACTTGCTGTTTGCGCTCTTCATCTTCTTCGCCATTGAGCTCCTTCTTAACGTGTACAGTCGACCCAATTACTTCAATCGTGGACGGGGGTTCTCCTTCTATATGGACCTCATCTCGACGTTATCAGTGATCCCCGACGTCGACTGGATTTGGGTACAAGTTGTCGGGTCATCAGACACTTCGAATGCCTCCCAGGCGGCAGCACTTAAGGCAGGCCGCGCATCACGTGCAGGTACGAAAGCTGGACGAATAGTGCGGCTTGTCCGCCTTTTCCGGATGTTGCGGATTCTACGTGTGGTCAAGAAGAACAAGAACGGTGAGTCGAAGAAATTGGAGATATCAGAGCCTTCTAAGATCGGTAAAGTACTGACGGAGAAGACGACAAGGAAGCTGATCGTGCTCGTTTTGCTGATCATTATCGTCTCGCCCATTATCGACGGTACAGTGGATTTGACGCAGGATGATTTCCAGACGTCCCAGTTCGAGCGACTGCATCGGTATACACAAGACTACAATCAAACCGGTGCTATCACTATGGACCGAATGCAGAGTCTTGTGAGCGAGTATGTGCGTGATTCCAACGGCCTCATTGTGCAAATGAAACTCGCCAATATCGACAACGCATTACTCCAGACATGGTTGAAAGCGATCACGTTTCAAATGCTCAATAGTGATGCGAGTGATTGGGCTTTTGAGTCAAATCAAACGCTGAAAACAAACCCAAAGACGGGCTGGTCTGCTGGGTATATCGTTGACAACCCGAGCGAAACGTATCGCTCTACAGAACTTGGGACTGTGAATATCCTCGGATGTTATGTGGACGATATCTGCATTGATTGTGATGCAGCAAGCGGCACGAGCGTTTGCCACTCAGTCGTCACGTACGATCTTTCTTCGTACACGAAGAACGCTGCAAACTTGAATATTGCCAAGACGATCGTGGTGATGATCTGCTTCGCTGCTTCCATCTTCGTCTTGACAAAAGATGCCGAGACGATGGTGATTGGCCCCATTGAGCGGATGATGCGTCTTGTAACCCAACTAGCTGAAAATCCATTGGGATCAACAGAAGCGAAACGCGAGGATTACGAGGACGAAGCTCCTACTGGTACTGACTACGAGACGAAAATGCTTGAGGATACACTGAGCAAGATCGGACGGTTGTTACAGGTGGGTTTTGGCGCGGCTGGCACGGAAATTATCGCCAAGAACATGGGCGGCGCTGGTGATCTGGACGTCATGATCCCGGGCAAGAAGATCACGTCTGTCTTTGGTTTCGGTATCATTGAACACTTCACGGAGACGTGTAGTATTCTCGAGGAAGATGTCATCACGTACATCAATACAATCGCTGAGATTGTCCATAGTGATGCCAAAATGTTCCACGGTGCTGCTAACAAGAACATTGGCTCAGCATTTCTTCTCGCGTGGAAGATCTGTGATGGTACACTACCAGGAATGCGTGACCCGCGTGACGCTGCTGATAAACCTCGGATGTTGCCTGCGGAAAAGGAGAGAAAACGTGAAGGTATCTACGTCAAGAGCATTGGCTCAGGGACTGCTTCTCGACGTGTGGGTCCAACTGAAATGGTAGATAGCGCCCTCACTGCTGTACTCAAGATGCGCGTTGATCTTCATAACGCAAACCACCATGGAACTCTCCACAAATACTGCAACGATACGAAACTACTGGCCGCATTCGACAACTTTGAGGTCCATCTTGGCTTTGGTTTACACATTGGTTGGGCTATTGAAGGTGCTATCGGATCCAAGTACAAAATCGACGCGTCCTATCTCTCACCGAATGTGAACATGGCGGCACGACTCGAAGCAGCAACAGGGCAGTTTGATGTACCCATGTTGATCTCGGAATGGTTTGTGGATGAATTATCAGCCGAAGCTCGTCGCTTTTGTCGGAAAATCGACCGAGTAGCTGTGAAAGGCAGTGAGATTCCCATGGATTTGTGGACTTTTGATATCGGACGATACCCAGTTGAAGGCGTGAAACCAGAAGTGAACGCTGAAGGAAGGCAAAAACCTGTTGAGTTCGCTTTTGACCCCATTTATCCAGCACTTCAGGAAGGGATTCCATCCGCTTTCTTTTCGAATTTTCATGAAGGAATTGGAGCTTATTTTGCTGGCAAATGGGATGTTGCTCGTTCAAAACTTACAGCAGCCAATCAAATCTGGGAAGATGGGCCTACAAAAGTCGTTCTTCAGGTGATGGAAGCAGAAGGACGGACAGATGAAGGGGAATTCATGGCTCCCAACTGGTGGAAAGGCTTTCGGCAGCTCACGGAAAAGTAAATAGCAGTCCAAACTAACCAAAATATGTATTTTCACTTTAATTTTGAAAATGTAGCCATCTATGAAAAGATAGCACCATTGTGGATTTTTGACCAATCCGGAGTCGGCATTCTTATTTGCCACGTCAGCGACGAAATGCGCGTAGATGTCACGTCGCGCTTCCGGGAGCTGGCGCCTGCGCGTCCCAAAGCTGTTTCTAGACGTCACGGAAATTTCTATGTGGAAGCTGTCGATCTGGTGCGTCTCTAGAGCTGAAATTCCGGCTTCAATGCGCTCTCTATCAGTCGTGAAACAATATTTTATTATAATTTTAATTGTTTATAATATTGTTAAATATTTGCTGTTTCTCTTATAGCTGAACAGTCTGGTGGAATTGGAGAAATTGGTGCAGGGAGTGAGACCCAAATATTTGCTGCCTAAATGTTTTGTCCGAGTTAAAGGGTCCCGCATGAGTGAGGAGGACAAGGACGAGCTAGACGCGGTGAGATGAGGGACACTTTACGCGGGACAACATTATATTAGTGTTCTAATCACAATATTCTTATGGTAGGATTTGGTGGAGCTTATCAAGAGCTGCAGCAATAGAATTGATGCTTTGAAGATGGTGGTGGAGGCTCAATGTACGTTCTTTACTTTAAAAAAAATAGTGAATGGAATTTATTGTATAATAGAAGGACTGACATCTTTGTGAAGCACTTACATCCAGTACTGAAGAATATCAGAGAGAAGTGGTGGCCTATTTGTTGGAGGTGAGAGAAATAGTGCGTGAAATAATTGTGAGACGGAGTTCTGATAATTATTTTGTACTCTTTGTAGCGTGTGAAAAGTATTGCGGATGGAGCTAAACAAATGCAGAAAAAACGATACCAGCAGCCATTTCTTTTATCGTCAAGGTAAAACAGCTAATATGGAGCTTTATGAAAAGTGACAAGAAATTAAGTAATTGGACTGCTGCAGGTTGTTGCCAGAAACTGATCGTCAGGAATTGGATGCTTTAGAGCACAAGATAATGTTGATGAAGAAAGAGGAGGCCAAGAAGAAGAAAGTCGCTGCTACTTCTCCGAAGCAAGAGGAGCTCCCAATGCTGTCATCGCCGAAGTCACCGACGTCGCCCTCTCGTAGTGGACCTTCGTCACCACTGGCTGTTTCTACCCCAGTTCAGCAGTTAAAGCCTGAAATTCGACAGCGAAGACCCTCAAAAGCGCGAAACTCAACATCAGGAGCTCAAGTGCGTTGTGGTTGAGTATTCACAACTTAAACGTTACTGACGCGACCTTACTGACCAATTTCTTTATTATCTGCAGCAAGCACCAGCTTTCGCCTCACAAAATGCTGACCTCGAGTTTACGGAAGATGAAGACCGGCGTTTCCGCGTTGAAAACGTGATGCTTCACCGTCATTTCCAAGAAAACTTGGAAGATGCCAAGTACGTTTGTTGAGTTAGTTGAAATGTCAAATTGTAGACTAATTACAATATTGTTAACGCAGAAAAATGGAGTCGAAAATGGCCGAGATTTCAAATCTTATGGGTCAGTTTGCCGACAAGATCATGGAGCAGCAGACGGACATTGAACTCATCCAGCAACACGCTCAAGAGACCAAATCCAACGTTACTCAGGTAACTTTTTTACTATCAAAAAGTGACATACTGAGAAATATCTAAGCATAACTTACCTTTTATGTTTTTTATTGTTTTAGAGCAACCGCATTTTGGAACAGACACAGAAGATTGGAAAGGGCTATGGCTTCATGATCTTCTGCTTTTATATGGGGTTCTCTATGGTTCTGCATATGCTGCATTACTTTAACAACTAAATAACACGAAATCACTTGTGATATGTTAAATAGTAATCGCAATAATGAGAATTCTTACATTTTTTACTAACTTTGTGACTTTTATTGTGATATTTAGATAGCATCCACCGCTTCCTGGTTCAAACCTTCATAGCACGTGAGTCCATCAGAATTCAGTAAATCATCTCGAGCTCCTTTCTCCATCATATACTCCATAAGGTCGTGGAATCCGTACTCATGACAGTAATGCAGCAATGATTGGCCATTCAAGTTTTGAGTATTGATATCAGCTCCACGACGCATACAGAGCTTTGCAATGCGTTTGTTGTTGTTCTGACAAGCCACAGACAGTAATGTGTTCCCAGAAGCATCTTTTGCATCGATACCAATGGACCAATCTGGACTATTAAGCAGCAATTCAACTTCATCGTATTTGCCATGACGACAGAGACTGAAGATGGCATCAAGTTGCTCGTTTTCCTTCACGGCTTGAGAGACAGCATCGCGTTTCTCGACTTGAATTACTGTAGGTTTTATAGGAGAATTTGGTGCTAATGCTACAGAATCCGTGGCATTCTGGACCAACTCTGGACGCAGCATGATATCCTCAATGAACTGTGTTCCAAAGACTACACGACCAGCAGTCCAAGGTGAGTATCCGACTGCCAACCACTCGTCTAAAGTTCTACGAGGCCGAACAATGCCAACACTTCTCGGCTGGTTGATATTCTTGATAATCGGGAGATAATTAGCTTGCATCTGACAAGTTTTTGTGCTTGTGACAGCAGCAACAAAATCTTTCGGAAGACACGCCACCCGTTGATGCAATGCACCACCAAAGCCTTCGACTGCTGTTTGACTGTCACTGGACGCATCGATAGGTTTACGGACCCACGATTTGCCTTCTCCAGGAGGTGGATGAGTCACATATCCTGGTGTCTTTTTACCTACATGAGGTCCTTTATCAAGATGATCTGGAGTTGGTGAGAAATCAATGGATGGAGCTACGGAATACCCACTTCGAGAGGAAAGCAGAGATGTCCCGATAGAACTTGTTTCGGATCGAGAAGAGCTTAAATCTTCATTTTCTTGGTCATTTTCATCCTCCAGCTCCTCGAAATGCTGGATTTCTTGGGGTTTACATGAGAATTCAGACTTCTTCGTCGTCAATGACGTTTGTTGAGCACGTAGACCAAGTCCCATACCAAGACCAATACCAAGCTGCAGCATATCGACACCAGTTCCTCTTGCCGCTCCAGTAGCTTGACTTAGTGCTGGAAGAGCGGAGCCTAAAGCTTGCGTGATACTGTCAATCATCTGTTGAGTACTGGAATCTAGAACTACAGCAGCTTCATCCTTCTCGTACACTGCATCCTCTCGAGACTTTATCAAGCTAGAAGACGCTCTGCCATCTCCACTCTTACGTTTCAAAGACAACTGCGGTACGTGAATCCGCGTCAGTTCTCCTTTATTGCCAGTAACTTTCCTAACGTCTTCATCCGACGTAAGATCGACTACAATCTCATGTTTCTTAGCGCTCACCGTCACCAGCTTCACTCGACGTTCTTTCTCCTCTAAAGGCTCCAGTTTCTTCGTCATATACTTGCGTAGATTCTGCTGGGAATACCGTACAGCTCCGTCTCTTCCATCAACGGAGCTATTAAATCCAACTCCAAGCGTAGCAACCTCTCCTTCTCCTGTTGTAATAACTCCGTCAACATCTCCATCTTTTCCACGATGTTTCTCAGACGGCAGAATGGGTCGCGTCCAGTAGGTATCTCCAGTATCGCGATTGTACCAGTACGCTACACCATCTTCCGTCACGAATTCATCGTATGGACTATCCTGCATATACGCCCAACTACGGCTCCAGTATCGCGATTGTACCAGTACGCTACACCATCTTCCGTCACGAATTCATCGTATGGACTGTCTTGCATATACGCCCAACTACGATACACGACACTCGAGCAACATCCTAGAGCACCATCAGGATCCGAGTTCTTCATAAAGTCACCTGGTTCTTGTCTACCAAGTGTCGTGAAAGCTTGAGGCTGGTTACGACTTGACTGACCAATCCAAAGCAAATGAATGAACTCGACTGGTGTGTTTTCTCGCGTTGTAGCCACACAGAACGGGTAAGTGCGATCGACTCGAGTAGTGATCGTGGCGTTCATGGAAGCTGAATTTGGTGCTAAGATGGCACTTGAAGGAGCCATTTGAACCCCAGGAACATGATCCGAAACTTGGAAAGGATCGACAAGCCAAAACGTACGAAACCCGTTCGCTTCTTCTTCTCCAGTTTGCTCCGGACGATTTACTGGGAATCTTCGTGACTCTATCAGCAGTTCGTGCTCGGTCTTCAGCTGTGAGCTGAGGTGAATCCGAGCTGCGATGACGATACAAGGTGGTCTTCGTACATTCAGTGCGTGTTGGAGAGCTCGGAAGACGAATTCCGACGCTGTTGGGGCTACAATTAGGCACACAAACGTCGCCGTCTCATCATGGGAAGGAGACGGAGCTATTGCACGTCGATCGAAGACCACAAAGTTGCCGAATTGGGCAGGAATGTACGTTGTCACGAGCATATGAATGAGGAGTTCAGCTGACAAGCCACCGACATCTTTATTGCCTCGTGTGGCTTTCCGTGAGAACGTTGCAAAGAGCACAACAAGAGGCTTCACGTGTTTGGTACGTCGAGCATCAGTAGATCCATGTGGTGGACTACAAGCTCCGATCTGTAGAGCGGCTTTTTGTAGTGCTGCGATAGCTAACCGTGCTGCTAATCTCTCCAACCAACTGGCACTATGACCTGCATCAATGTAAACGTTCGGTACAGGTAGTGGCAATCTCTCAAGGAAGCTAGGAACGGGCATTGGAACACAGCGTGGAGGTGGCAGTTCGTACACCCGTGGACGATATAGAGCGATAGGTTTCGTGTATTCTGTCACGAGGATCCAGTACTTGAGTTGAGGTTGTGCTGGATGAATCATAATGACATCACGTAGAGGAGAACGGTGCTGTCCCGTACGGTCTTTAGAAGTCACAGGAGCTTTCGGATGGAACATGGCTACACTTTCCGAGTACTTTGCAACCCAGCGCGTATTCTGAAGCGTAGTTTTCAACTTTAAAAACGACGGAGGACGACTGCCACCTCCGTATTCTCGTGGCAAACGATCGGTTCGAATCTGTTCGAGAAGAGAGCGAAACCAAGAGCGAGTGTGGAGTTTACGGCGTAAAGTTTTGTTCCAAGCAGTGGAAAGCTGCTCTAAAGCGCGGTAGATGGGATGTCGACACTCAATCACCGTCACATATTGCTGTAATTTGCGATCATAACGCAAAGACGCTTGTTGTTTCATGAAAATCTCCTGAATCTCCTCTGCTCGGTACTTACGACGTAGCTGGTCCAATTCCCAATTCACACACATGAGAGCACTTTGAGTAGTTCGTATTTTACGCGTCTTTTCTCGTGGATCTTGATGGAGTTCACACTGTCGTCCATTGCTTGTACTCCAGCAGTTAAAACACACTTTAGCTGCTTCTTGTCGATTAGTTTCCGAGTCATTTTCATCTTCATTTTGCTGTTGATGGCGAGAAGTATCTTGATGAAAGCCAGGGTCAGCTAGATCACGAATATGAGGAGGTTTAATCGCTTTGTTTCGAGTAGTTGAGGATCGAACAGGAGACTCTGAATGTCGTTCTTTGCCTATTGAACGCTCATTACGTTTCTCTCGAGCCATGACTGCTACAAATACAGGCTCTTGCCGCTTTCCAAGCACAATTTCTCGTCGATGGTTTGAAGTTGGTAGTGTTTTATGACTGCGACTGGATTTACGACGTAAAACGACATTGGAAGCGATAAGAGACGAAATAGAGTCGAACTTGGACACATGAAGGGCACTACGAATTGTGTCTCGTAACTTGCTGTAGTGTTTTATGACTGCGACTGGATTTACGACGTAAAACGACATTGGAAGCGATAAGAGACGAGATGGAGTCGAACTTGGACACATGAAGGGCACTACGAATTGTGTCTCGTAACTTGCAGTTCTTGGAGCCATCCGCTCGAAAAAGAGTGTCATTGGTTTGCCAGTCACTGGTAAAGTCTTCAGTAGCAAGAGGATTCATATCATTGTCTTGACGGTACTGTTCTTGACAATCCATTGACCGCCGTTGACTGAAAACGTCGTCTTCTCTGTCTGGATGGCCATCTTGTGTCTGTTCACTGGAGAAACTACGCTCCGAAGGAAGAACAGAGTCGCATTCCCATGGGTTTAAGGACGATACAAAACATTCAGGCTGGAGTACAGGTAAAGAACGTGGAGATCTCAGTGTCTTTTTCACCATATATACGTCACTCGAACGACGTTGCTGCTCTTGCTGGTCACTACATGTCGACCGAGCTGAAGAACTCGCTGGTGAAAGAGGTGGCAACGATTCCAAGCTGCAAATTCCAGACATGGAGCGCGGAATTGAGCTTCTTGCTAGGCTTTTAGCACCACCGCTTGGGTTTAAAACAGGGAGTGATGGCGTCGTTGCTGCTGGAGTGAAAGTCTGTCCAATTGGAGGTTCCCACTGACTCACCATTGTCGTCGCGTTATAATACCAGACTTCTCCACGTTCGACGTCCCGTACTTCGTGCCATTGGTCAACCAGAAGCTCCTTTTCCACTGTGTTGATAGTCTTCCGTTGCTGAGTTTCCTGCTGTCTTCGCCGTCGACATAGAAATCCTCGAGAATGCGCTTGGATTAACGTGGCGCTCATCTCGAGACGATTCTCCAGTGTTTGTTCTCGTCTTTGCTGCTTCTTTCTGATCGTCTGCTCTACACGAAGCTGTTGATTCGTTTGCATCTCCTCCTGTCGGTTTTGCTCTCGTTGAAACGCAGTTTTCTGCCATTCTACGCCGTGCTTCGACGGTCTCATATCTGGGTAAAAAGTGTCTTTCCCCTGTCGAATCCGAGCTTCTTCAGTCTGAAAGGTTGAAGGATCAATAAGTATTGGTGGAGGAGCTTTCTGAACAATAATTTTGGTCTCGTTTGAAGTCTCTTGCTCCTCTTCGTCTTCATCATCCAGCACTTCAATAGTAAACCGCGTTTTGCCTCCTTTTGAGGTGGTTTGAGTGGAATTTTTAGATGATTTCAATGGCTTTGGCTGTGTTTTGACAAGACGAAGCAATTCTGTCGTCTCTGCATGTAACTGGACGAGACTTTCATCTCCTTGGAAAACGATTGGCGTCCCATTGGCAGAGACTTGTTCAAGCTGCTTTCGCTTCCGTGACTGACTCCCCACATTGCGCTTGGAGAAGAAGGAAGGCATGTTACTGCAGTAAACCCGACCTGTACACAATTAGCACCGAAAAGGAAGAGGCGACTAGAGTAACGCCTCAGTTCTGGGTTTTAAGCACGGACAATGCGTACATTTTACTATCGAATTAGTGATTAGCGAGATTTGCTTATAATTAATTTATAATTCCATCTTTCTACCTAAGCCTAACTTTTGTTGATTTTGACGGTCAATTCTAAATGGCCACCTTCAGTCGACCTTGGCACCCACAGCAGTAGAGAACCTCCACCAGAGCCCGGTAGACCCAGAAATCCCGGACGCCAGCGATCCAAGTACATGGTTTTGTCCTGCATCTGCTTCACTGTCGACGTCCATTTCACTGTTTTTCCACTATCAACTGAAACAGAAGCGAATTTCTTGCCCCCTGAGTGGATCGCCACCTTCACGTCCTTGTTATCCGTGCTTACAAACGTGATTGAGATGATTCCGTCCCCTTTCTTAGTCCAAGTACCTTTACTACCACGAAAAGCATTGTCTTTAGTAGTGAGACCAAGAGCTTCAGTGGCATTTCCGTCGTCAATTTCTCCGATAAACTCGGTCGGCCCACAAACGGGTTGTACGATATTAAACATCAAATAGGCGATGCCTGAGGGGTCGATGGCCGAGAGCGCCTGAAGACCCAAGTTGGCCGTACTCACCACATACTCTTGATGGGCCATGGCTTTGCCCATATCAGTGGTCGATTTCTCGATCAATTGGTCGATGATAACCCCGAACGTCTTACGGAAAACGTCTCGTGATTGGTACGCAACGTACGGCTTCTTAGTCTGCAACAGTTCGCCCATACAGTTATTGGTAATTCGTGGCACATCCTTTAACACAATTGACGACTTGCTCATTTCCGTACGAATGTCTTCATTTGTGGCAGACGGATCGTCGTCCCGTATATCAGCGATTTTGGCAATCACACGGTCTGTAAGTTGTTTCAGATTAAAGCCACATTTTGTCTTGGAGTCAATAAGAGACGTGAGGTTGGCGATACTTTCAGCGTCTAAATCCCTCGTGGAGTTTCCTGCTGTTGTGTTTCGGAAGAAGGTGAGGAAAGCAGCAGCCGAACTCATGACCAGGTTATGGTTCGTCATAAGCTGCTTGACGATCGTCTCAGCTGCAGTGATGACGGCGTCGGCAAAGAACGCGGCTTTTGAGACTTGATAGCCCATACACGTACTGATAGCAACAGGTAGATCCACGACGAAGAGGTCTGTTTGATACACCATCATGAGAATCTCCTCCTTGGTGCTATTGGGCGTCATGGTCTGCCGGAACCGCATAAAGCGTGTAATACCTTCTGCGATATTAAATACGTTAAAAGCGCACAGAAGTCCCGTTTTTAAGGCCTTGAACGTTTTGTAAATCGCGCTGAACACTCCGGCTGTAGCCATATTGAGCGCCACATACCCCGCATTTGTGACTTTGGCCATAACTGCCAGCACACAGTCGTCATTTTGCGGGATACACTCGGCCATACATTGAACTGGATAGGCGATAGGGCATTGAGCCCAGCACCGATGAGCTTTGTCGTTGTAGCCATTAGGACACGTGTCTTTCGAGTTCCTCTTGTAGGTCTTCCGATAGCAGGCTGTGTCGGTGATATCGCCAATGGAGGGACCGACCCAATTGGGAGGAACAGAGCCATCCGTTGGCACGGTAAAAGTCATGTCCGGGACGGCCGTGTACGAGAAAAAGGAGGATTTCTCATCCGCTTTGCTCTCTCCGTCTGGAGTGCCGAATACATTGACTCTGCCTTCTTCACTTTTGGATGGAGAGGACGGCGCTGGAGTCTTGTTGTCTGGACTTGCGGCACTGCTACTGAACGAGTCGGTGTCTCCGACATCGAAGCTGAAGGCCGTTGACGTTTGCAGACACGCAATAATTGCGATTACCAGGGAGAGAGACAACCTTGTCCTCGACATTTCCAGGTGCTTCGGTGTAACACAGCAAAGCGAAAAGTGAGACGCAGCCCGAAACCACGAGATGGTGGCTCTTGCACCTTGTGGCCTGCTCGCTGGGCGTCAGCCTGCTGCAGATGACGATGGAGAGGTTCGGACGAGAAAAAGTGGTCTAAACTGGTCTCTTTTAGTACCGCATGGTAGAGCTAGTACAGCCAGAGCAAAGCCGCTGAGACTCTGCAGACTGCACGTTACCAAGGGGTACAAAAGACCTTTATCATAGGTAAAAATCAACAATACATGTACCGACGTCCTGAAGACGTTGGTTGAACATTTCAAGCTTCAAGCAGGTCGGCGGTCCAGCCAATTTCTTCAACAGGTCTGTCTGTTTCTGTGGTAATGTTAGCACGTTTGTACGAAAGCCTGTATTAATATAGGCTGGTATTCCCGAGAGATTTACAACTAGTAATAATGTAGTATTTATAAAAATAACATGATAATCAAGAAAAGCTTACTGCTTCATCTATCTCCCTGACTTGCTCGGTGAACCGAATGGCTTTGAGTGCAGAATAATCTTTTCCACTAAGAACTCTGAGTGAATCTCGGTATTCATTTTGCTTTTTTGTTAATACTAGTACCGGTAACAGATAGGTCTGCCACTAACTGCGTTCCCAACACACCGCAAATTGCTGGCGACTGTAGATTCAAGACGACGTGCGAAAGACGACACTTTATCATGTCATTTCCGAGTTCAAACTGGTCAAATTCCCGCAAATAAAAATAATGAGTAAATATCATCCTGTCCTAACTGATAGTTGCCGTTGCTTCAGCTGATATTAAGTATAGCAGGGTTATCAATTAGTGGAGAAATAAAACCTCGATTTAGCATATTATATTACGTGGGTTTCGACCACTATAAAATTATTGCTTGGACCGATGATAATTCTTCGCGCTCGGGTCCGAGCCAAATGAGACTTAAACAGAAGGAATCGTTGCTAAGACGCGCCAGCTTAAGTTAGTTATGCAAAACACGTCTTGATCGATCGTTTTGTGGCTCTTACACTTGATTTCACTCATCAAGTTTTGCCCATTTTGGTATCAAATATAGCAGCAGACAGGCATTTCAAGGTTTTGTATACATTTGAAGAGTGACTATCGTACCCGGCTGGAAAGGGACTAGTTGCCGTTGCTTCAGCTGATATTAAGTATAGCAGGGTTATCAATTAGTGGAGAAATAAAACCTCGATTTAGCATATTATATTACGTGGGTTTCGACCACTATAAAATTATTGCTTGGACCGATGATAATTCTTCGCGCTCGGGTCCGAGCCAAATGAGACTTAAACAGAAGGAATCGTTGCTAAGACGCGCCAGCTTAAGTTAGTTATGCAAAACACGTCTTGATCGATCGTTTTGTGGCTCTTACACTTGATTTCACTCATCAAGTTTTACCCATTTTGGTATCAAATATAGCAGCAGACAGGCATTTCAAGGTTTTGTATACATTTGACTGGGAACCGAGGCGGTGGACACCATGCATATCAAATATAGCAGAATATCATGTAAATGAGGTATCATGTAGGGTATTGCCGCTACCTCCTGTATACATGTAGAGTACATTTAAATACAGTACATGTATTGCAAACAATGACGAGTCACAAAAAGTCGACTACTAGACGGAACAATATTCATGTACGATTTCCAGCAGGGAGAAGCGCTTTTACCATCACGTATATCGACTGCAACAAGTTTCTGTCGCCACGTCACGTGTAATTCAAATGCTACTATAGCTGTTACTGGTATTCAATAACTTATTGTTCCCAAGTTGAAAATCACAGCGCGTCTGTCTTCGGACGCTTGTGGCGGGACAAGTACCGTAACACGATTTATGCGGTGCAACTTCACTGCAAGCTGATTGATGCTTATCGTCGTCGCGTCTTCCTCACGCCACATGGGCCACCGGAAAAGTCGCCAATGAGGCATTCCACATTAGGCGTGAAAAAAAAGTCACTCGTTATTTGACCCGACTCAAGGGTCACATACTGTAATATTTTAAGTGCAAGTTTGTATTAACTGCTCATTTCCCCATTTTTCTTCAGGACCGATCCATTTTTTTTATTTGGCAGGCCTCGTTAATTGCGGGAAATCCCGTAATGAGCTTTATTGTGATCCATTTTTTTTATTTGGCAGGCCTCGTTAATTGCGGGAAATCCCGTAATGAGCTTTATTGCGGTATCTGCCATCTTTAAAAAGGTACGATGTGGTAATTCGTACAGCAGGCTATTAATAAAATGAGGATTAATGTATTTAAATGATAGAGTCGACTATGTTCACTGCCCTCCATCTCTTGCTCAGCGACAAGAAATTAGAGGAGATCGACCGGTCGGCCCACCGTCCAGTTGCGCTGATTCACGAGTCCGCCCTTGACGTGCTTACACAGATACCGGTCGGCCCACCGTCCAGTTGCGCTGATTCACGAGTCCGCCCTTGACGTGCTTACACAGAAGACACTGGTTGATAAAGCGGGTGACAGTCTGACAAGCGTTCGTCAAAACAAAACGACGGTCCAAAAGTTCAACCATGACATTCACACCTCGGTGCCCTTGAGGGCCACAGTGAGCCACCACAAGCAACGCTTAAGCAGGAACTTCGCTTGGGAAGGTAACCAAAGCTTGCCGTCAACCTGGATACCATCACTGGTTGCAACAACATTATCAGGTGCGTGTTTTTTAGTTGTTGCTACTTTCGCATAATCTCTGTGAGTGTCGGCCACGAATATAATAGTCTTGCAATGGACGCAGCTCCGATAGTGTTTGCGCTGGCCGTGTAGTCACGCGCTTAATCGCAAGGGGCAGGCTTATTGTAGAATCTGTCGACTGACCCCAGCGCGAGATGATATCCGCCCATAATTTCCTCTCACCGACGATATGGTGTATCACATAGCGTCAGCCCACTAACTTCAACACCCAGCGCTGAAGTTTCCCTTTGACATGCTGCTTTACCTCTCTATCTGGTGCAAAAATCTGGATTAAGTTGGAGTGGTCGCAATAGACGTGAAACCCTTTATCCCTGATGAGCATGTAGTCGAGTTCTCTACACGCCTTCACGATCGGGTAGCCCTGTTTTTCGACGATCAACCATTGTTCTGAGCATTTTCGAACAACCCCCTCGACAAATCAACAGTCCATGCTGTTGTTCCTCCACTGGGACTTCATCTTGTTAGTTCCTAACCTGGGTAAAGACAAGTGCATGTCCAGAAAGTGAAGCATCAGAGAACATGCACACAGTCGCACCCTTATCTGGGAATGCTAATTTGCATGAGTGTTCCACCATCTCGAGTGTCTTCTGAAAAGCATTTGTTTCTTCGTCACTCCATGATTTGCGACGTCCACGTGACTGCATCACACCCTCCATCTTCTCCTGCAACGGTGCAGTAGTGCGTGAAAAGTTAATCATCGAGTCTCTCAACCAATTGAGAGCGCACAGAAAATGCTGCAGGGCTGTACCGGTCGGCGGCAATGGCCTCTACTGCAACGCAGATAACCGCTCGGGGTCATGCTCGACGCCTTCACCATCGATAACTTTCCCACACCACTTAACCCCTTCGTACCCGCGAAACCCGTGCAGATACGGCCTATTTTACGTCGTAACTTACGACCAAAATTTAATATGGATCTTTGTAAAGGATTGAATTATCCACTCCAGGATTCATGGGGTTCAGGGTATAGGTTCTCCCAGGTATTTGGATATTAAGTCGTAACTCTTACGACTTAGTTTCAACAT
>JAIKVB010000349.1:0-29024 GCA_024679045.1 Phytophthora brassicae | reverse complement strand
GCTTTAGAGCCAACCAGTGAGCGATGTGCCCCTAAATAACGCTTGCTCGGCAGTCCGCAATCCGCCACCTTGAAGGTTCAGTCAGTTGCTTGTTTACGACACAAAGTTGCTCTTTCAGAGTCAGTTTTACCGGTTTCCTGGAGGACGAAACGAGACGGAAGGCGGCTGGCACGACACGGCACACAACACAATCTGCCAGCTTCAACGCAGACGCTCCCTCCAAGCCGATATCCAATCAATCGCCCATGAACAACGCCACCATCTTCGAGTCTGAGTTCCAGGCCTTCGCACTACCTGCGAGTCTGGATCGCCCACCGCCAGAGAACTTCGCCGATCTCGAGAGTCGCCGCTTCGATGACAGCCTCGACGCGATGGACGTGTTGGGACTCAGTGCGCCCGTGCTGGCGCTTAACGCCGCCGACTACGAGGCCGTCATGCACTTCTCCGACCCGCTCGTGGTCTCCACACCCACTAGTACCAACAGCAATTGCAGCCACCGCCGACGAGCGAGCAAGTCGATTGCACATGGCATCTCGCCCGCCCTGTCGCCCAAGAGGCCGCCACACAAGGCGCAGCACCATCCGCATCTCCACCAATCCAAGAAGGCGTCGCGCAAGCAGGTGCACGAGCTGCAGGTCATGGTCAACACCATGCAAGTACAAGTGGACGGCGCTTCAGCCGAGATCCACCACCTCACACAGCTTGTGGGCCAGATTGCTCGTCAGCGAGAGCGCGAACAGCAGCAGCAACAACTGAATCAGCAAAACGCAATAGACGTCAATGTGCAGCAGCAGCGACAGGCGCAGGTCGAACGCGACTGCGAGCAGTTCGAGCGCGAGCAGATGCAGGAACCGATCCAATTTTAGGTCGATGCTGTCGCTATCTTCTTCCGTGTCGTCACCATTGACCCTCACCATTATTTAATAGGCGCCACTGTGGCATCCACATATAGCTACTGCAGCTGCGAACAAATGAAACAAACTCGCACTAGATTGCTGTCTCAAATATTGTCTCAAATTGTCATAACATGTCCTGATAAACAGCGAGCTCTTCTTATACTGTCAGGACGAAAGAAAAAAGATGTCGATGATAATGCTGTCATCACAACAAAAATGCAAATGTGGTGTACCGTATTAATAACGAGGCAAATGTTCATCTCTCTTTTTTCCATCACACACAGTCATTGCCACTGATGTCAAGGGAAGAGAAATCGTGCGTGGACTTGACCACTTTCGCCTTGTACGCAATGGTCTTTCCACGCGTCCACGAGAACGAGTTGTCCCAAGACAGCACGACTGTACCGTCTTCTGAAGCCGTAAAGGAACTGGCACTGAGATTCCCACAGGAAACACGCTCTGGATCAACTTTGTCAACCTCCTCAGCTCCACCGATCCCCTGGGTACGGAACTTTACCGAAAACACAATATCTCGGTCCTTAACCACGTACTCCCAGCAAAGAGTATCGTTTGCATTCATGCGGAATGGCAACTGCACCGTCCCTCCAGCTTTAATATCCGCCTGTGCTGCACCATCTTCACATAGCAAGAGGAACGTATCGCGACCTAAGAACCCAGTTTGGGGAATAGCGTGAGTGGTGCTTCGTCCTCCCAGCAGTTTCGGCAGTTTGTCGCGGCCTCCTGCAAGCTCCAACAATCGCCCAAGCGAGTTGCCTTCCATGTACACTTTACGCAGTTGAGTTTCCTGAAGCATGGACTTCACAGCGCTCCAGACCTTATCAAAGAACCAGGGTGTGTGGAGAACAAGCACCTTGTCCATTGACTCTGGATAGCTCTTTGTGGCGATTGATACCAGCGATCGAATGCGTGTGAGTAGCTTTGGATTGAAGCGGGCGATGGAGAAACCTGAGAGATCGCGAACGAAAATGGTCTGCACCAGCATCTCGTTTTGTCGACTCAATTGGTCAAGCTTAACTGCACGATACTCCATTGAATAGAGGAAGAACGTTAGCCATTCCTCATCGGTAACATCGGTGAGCAGTTTGATGAAATCGGCATAACCCGTCATTTCGAAGTTGAGAACATGACCTTCACTGGTGCACAGGTCGTAAGTGTCTAAGAATGGCAGATGCGGGATGATCTTCTGGAAGTGTGGGAATTCATCAGGCGACAAGTTGTTGTTGATGATATCGTCACGAATGTCATCGAGATTGAGTTTCTGGCGCAACGCCAACATCTCCCGGTACTTGGTAGCAGCTACCGAAACGTTCGTTTTGTATCCGCGTAAGAAACGTAGCAGCCGAACGTCACCTACGAGTTCAGGAAACTTGGCATGTCGTTCAATCTTCAGTTCTTCTTCCAAACTCATGCGAAGTGCTAGATTAAACAACCATTTGAGTCAGATATCATCACTATTTTGCACAATAAAACAATCACTTACCATGAAGTTGGGTTTTCTCCTCTTGAGCGTTGTCGGATGCAATAAAGCAACGCCATTCCGAGTGTTCATCCACTAAAACCTTGGACGCCGATGCGTGCACGACAGGAATCTCGCTTAGCGTGTCTTCTGTGGTCAACTGGTCTATATCGTCCTCGTCAGCCTCGTTTTCATCCCCATCCACCGTCTTACATGAGTAAAACCTTTCAATCCCTCCATGTTCTACAGCTCTTATAAGAGTTGCAGAAGGAGCTCGCTCACGATGTTCGGGAAGACTTAAACGACGTACACGTTCCTTTTCCATTGCTTGAACCGCCAGTTCTTGCGAGAAGGCCCGTTCCTTGAGAGTCTGCATGTTCCTTTTCCATTGCTTGAACCGCCAGTTCTTGCGAGAAGGCCCGTTCCTTGAGAGTCTGCACTTGCCCATCCTCCGCTTCGGACATACGTCGCTTACGTTCCTCCTCCGCTGCTTCAATTGCTATCAGTTGGCTCCGTCTGCGCATGAGTTGGTCCTGCACTTTGGCGATGTCGTACTCGTGCACGCGACGGTCTCTCTCCTCCTCCTCAGCTGTGATGGTGTACTCAACGTTAATTTGGCGGACGATCGCGACCTCGTCCTCTCGGTCCTTGTCCTCGTCCATGCGGCGTTGCTGTTCCTCGTCCGCCAGATCGTCCGCCAGTTTCTTGTTCGCAGCTCGCTCAGCTTTCAACGTCGCAATGTCCTCGGGTGTCTCCTCAACTGCTTCGTCATCCTTCTTGAATAAAAACAGCCCTGCGCTTCCGTGGCGGCCAGCTTCAGACCCAGTCATACTTTCCTCCTCCACAACCACTTCAGCATGCTCAGCGTCCATCGTCTGCTTCACGCTCACACACAAAGATCTTTGCACTTGAAGGGACGCAGTCACGAAAGTGTCTATAATCAGACCTCCCCAAAAGTGGGACAGCCACTTTATCCACTTTTCAGCAAAACGAAAGGGGAGTGGTTATAGCAACCTTAGCCTGAGGAAGGGGTGAAATCGACATCCGCAAAATAACAAATTTAATGTTTGAGATTTCAGATCGTGTGCTTTGAGCAGGGTTTCTTAGGTAGACGAGCTAGACCATATTCTCTTTTGAAGCTTGTGAAAATAACAGCTAACGTTACCTCGGGTTCCAAATAGTGTTTCTGAGCGACACTTATAATATCTTGCGTCAGTTTGAAGCTTTAATGATTTGAAGACCCCGACACCCATCCTCTACATCAGGTAGTGGCTATTGAAATATTCTGAGTTTATCAGATTTATTAGAATTTGTCAGGTTTAAAGTCGCTTTTAGACCATTAGACCAGGGTCTAAGGCCCTGGTCTAAGTAGAAAATCTGAAACTCGTTCTGAGTAAATTTCGTATCTGATTGGCTAAAATTGCACTGGTAATCAGAACGAGTTTCAGAATTTGCACCGTTCTGAGTGGGGAACTCAGAACACCTCCGCGAGGCGTTCTGAACTCGGAACGAGTTTTATTGTCTATACCACTACCAATTGTTAGATAGAATCATCGCGCTCACTTCACCAATCTCAGCGCATCCTGTCTCCTACTCGTCCCCGATCGACCATGCTTGACAAGGCCTCAGTCGTAGTTTTCTGTATTCTACAGTGCGTGTGTGCTATTGTCACGGTTCTCAGCAGTGACCGTCGTAGGCTAGGGGCCGCTCCGAGGCGCCACGTCAACACGTTCCATTCAACTGAGTTCGACAAAGCACTACAATGCACCAGGACAAAGTGGTTTAAAAGGAAAATGCAATGCGACAAGCGTACATTCCTGTCGTTTGCAGCTATCGTTCAGCGGAATTGGATTGGCAGAGTTCATCACAACGCGAAATACAGTATCACCAAGCGTGTTGCCGTGACTCTGGTGTACCTATCTACTGGAGGAACAATCGACAGCGCTGCATCAGTGTTAGGTATGTCAAAAACAAGTGCCATCGTGTTTATTAATCAAGTCTTAGAGGTTTTGTCACGGCTAGCTAAGGAGAAAATTCAAATGCCATCTACGTCCGAAGACGTTCAGAGAGTTCGCGCCGGTTTCGAGAGTGCCGCGGGGTTTCCTGATGTGATTGGCGCCATAGACGGTACACTGATTCGTATTAGTCGTCGTGCGGAGCATGAAGGTTGGTACTGTCGGAAAAATTATCCAGCAGTAAACATGCAAGCTGTAGTAGATCATCAGTTATTGTTTCGGTCATATTGTATGAGCTGGCTCGATGAATGACCAAGCGCTGTGGAACCAATCTGGATTGCGCAATAACGTCTCGATTCCGCAGGCATGCACCTTCTCGGGGATGCCGGGTACAAGGTATTCCGTAATATCCTTACTCCGTTTGCCGAAGAAGAGACTCTATCTAATTAAAAAAACTACTCTACAACTTTAAGCATTTACAAACTAGAATGACTGTTGAGCGAGCCTTTGGTATACTGAAAAATCGTTTCCGTATTTTACTTGGCAAAGTGCAGCAAAAAACACCTAAAATGTGTCAAGAATCATAATCAGACATAAATCATACCTGATCACCACTAAGAACAGCCTTGAGATCTTCTGAGAGGCGACTCGCGAAGAACTGCCACGCCACGCGTTTTTTAAGATTCGTGTCGGCGGCTTCAACGCGTTTCTTGACGTCCGCATCGTTAAAGCGCAAGTGCAGCAAGGTTTCGACCATTGACGTTGTCCACACGAATCGTTTTGACAGAATGTTCAAGTGTTTGGCCTTCTTTTTACCCTTGGACTTAAAAACAGACTTGACATTAGCAAGACGTTTCGTACTTAGTGGCGCTTGTGGCGAAAATGCTTGAGTAGAGCTCGTCTCGTCAGCTTGTTCCGACATGACAGCAGATAACGTTCTGAGACCTGAATGGTCAACTTCCGACGGTAAAGTGCTCGGGTGGACAGCATTGACGGAAGAACTGGTATCTGCACGATCCGATCAAATGCTAGCGGACGAAGATCATTTAACGAAGCTGGTTTGGGCGGGATCATGGTAGTTTTGCGCAGTCAGGTAGATTGAAGTGTGCCGAGAAATACCAATTTGTTTTTGATGCTCACAAGATCGTTATTCTTAGTTGTTTTCTTCGCCATCTGATTAATACTCAGAACTCGTTCTGACCAGAGTTCTGATCCGGAACCAACCTCGGAACAGGTTTACTTAGACCAGGCCACAGTGTTTAACTGGGCCTATCCCTAAGAGAAATCTCAGTACGGTTATACTTAGACCAGGGACTTAGGTTGCCCTATTTCTTGTTGTAGTGTCGTTTTAAGGTTGCAATAACGCCATACACCCAAAAGTGGGAAAGTGGACATAGTGTTATATTGAGTATTAACCTAGTTTCGAAATGGCCATGCCGGGTAGTTTGTTCCACTGCTTGCAGTGGAGGATGTCTTCCAGAGACAGATCAGTGAATGCTGTTCGCTTTTGGGTCTTCTCGCATCCCACAACCGAGAAATCCACCTCGACTGTCGCTGTATTCGGGAAAACGCTTGCCAGGTCACCACAAAACTCTGCCAATAGGGAAGGCCGCTTACCAGCTCCTCCGACAGCCCAATGTTCGTCATACGAAGCCAACGGGCATTGAAATTGTTGATCTCACGCCTGTAGACCGAGTTGGAGCCGTAGTGTTTTCTGAGAGCCTTGGATTCTTCACCGATTCTGTATACTCCTGCTTCGCCGAACACGGGAACGAGTTGAGCTCGATACGCGTTGATGAGAGTTGTGAACGATGGCATTGAGGTCGCAGCAAAGCTTTTGGAACGACGGGTGGACGCTCCGTTTGTTCTACTGTGATACTGTGAATGTTGCTGCAAGCAACACACAACCTTGCCACAGCGTCAACTAGTGCCTTCGTGGGCTCATCTTGGACACCGCTGAGACTCTCGCGCACCCACATATCGAGTTCTTCGAGTAATCTGAGTGCACTTTCATGCGAAATCACGAAGCATCCTGAGTCTCCGCGTCAAATGACGCCACTTCTTCAGCTGGTAGAGGACCTCTTGTCCCATATAGCTCTCGACGAGCCCAACGAACCGATCGTGATGATGTTGTACTAATGTAGTTAACCCTCGTAATGATACGAAAACAGCGTTGGCTTCACGAGCAATCTCTCGAATGGCGAACAAGAATATCCACTTTATTTTGTTCGGGTCACACGCTGGCTTCTTTTTTCATCCAAATGTGCCGATGCTTGCAGAGCCACTTCACCAAACGGTACATTGACAACCACATGCTGGCCTCCTTTTCTTGGTTGATATCGGAGTGTGAAACCATCCTCATGCCCACAAGAGCTTTTTTGGACTACCATGTGCACGACATTTTCCCACTTTTTGATCTTTTCTGGTGTGGGAAATTGTACCCAAATTCCCACTTTTGGGGAGTCTGCCTATAATAGCATGGCTAAACTGTCGTACTTAGAAATGATACAACGGTATATATTTTAAAATCGCAGTGTGGATTGCGCACCCATTGAGCACTTTTAATGGTATAACATGAAATAAACCAGACACTAACGTCGTACTTAGAAATGATACAACGGTATATATTTTAAAATCGCAGTGTGGATTGCGCACCCATTAAGCACTTTTAATGGTATAACATGAAATAAACCAGACACTAAAATTGTATTCACCGCACGGTGACATTCATTATCTCAACTTCAATACACTAAAAACAACTACCGACTAGGTAAAGATTATATACCTTTTCTTGTGCTCTTCAGACGTGATCGATGGTGGTGGCATCCGGAACGTGGCGCACGTGCTCCGACGTCCCACTCCAGACAATGTGGAAATCACGTACGACTGCTGGGGGACGAGTACAATTAGCAGCTGTACCTTGACAGCCCTCGTATCGCTTTTTACACAGCCATACGTGGGCTGTGAAATGCTGGGCCCAACTGGACGCGTGACCTTGGTGGACAGCTTTGCTGACGGTGCGATGAGACGTGACGTTGAGACTTGAGCTCGCAGGCTCTTGTACTCCGCCGTCATTATTGGTCATAGCAATGCAGTTGTTAAGGAATACTCCTACTGGGAACGGAACTCCGGTGAGTGGAAGGCTGAAGCCTTACAGGGACTTGAGGGGCTTGACTCGGCGGAGGCGAGTCTGGAAGGGAGTTCCTTAGAGCCCAGTGGACGCAGCGCATGTCCGCTAACCCTCACTTCGCAACCCGTACGTTATATTAGCGTTGGTTCCTTTTTCAGTTATCTATTGCGTGTGTGTGCTCTGTTTATTCTTGTCTGGGTCTGTTTGCAGCAGCACGCAGTAGAATCGCTGGCATCGCAACTCTCAACAGCATCAGGCAGCGTCTGATCAGCATGAGCAGAAGCACAAGTTTCGCCTCGCTTGGTAGTAACGTCCTGCAGCAGGCAGCGTCTGTTCAGAACGCTGGAGTTTCGCCTCGCTGGGTGAAGGCTTCTCGTACTATGCAGCGCTTGTGTGTCAGCGATCGTGTCGTACAGGATCCCGTGGCTTAGTGGGGAGTCCTAGTCTTGGCGCTGTAGCTTGCAGCAGGTGTGAAGTGGTGCAGCGTGCTGGCATTGTGCCGCAGTCTTTGGTATCTCACCCCTCCAGTCGATCTCGACGCGCGTCCGTGCTCGTTGAGGGCGGATTTGCTTCCAAAAAAGTTCACATTTCTCCAATTCATGTAACTGCTTGTTACACCTAGGATCTTACTACACTTGTTTGTCACGGCGCAGCCTAGTAGGTAGCAGCTTACATACTCCACTAAATAAGCTTCATCTTCACTCGTTCACCATGTTGATTTCGGCATTCTTATTGTGCTTTATATGCACTTGCTGAACCTTTGCAGCTAAGCTCCCTTCGATTGGCAGCACTTTCAGCTGTGAACAGAACAGACTAAACTTGTCTCTTGCGAGAGGCTTCGTCATAATGTCCGCGGTGCTGTCGTTCTTAGGTACGTGCAACGTGTTTAGTTTGCCATCTTCAACCATGTGTCGGATCGAATTTGTTGATGTGTTTTATGTTGGAGTGCTTCCATGTTTTTCTGCCAAATACCTGGTTGTCACCGCGGAGCAGTAGTTTAGTTGCAGGCCATTTCAGCTCCTCACATAACCCCATCAACATGTCCTTAATGCTCGCGTTTATCGCGATAAATTCTGCCTCCGAACCCGACTGAGCATTTACGGTCTGTTTTTGGGAGCCGTAAGATATGACATTTCCATCAAGAAGCGTAACATAGCCAGAAACAGACTTCGAATCATCAGGATCATTAGCTCTTATAGAGCTAAGGCACTCATACCAAGTAACCAGTGACATGTCTAGACGTAATATGTGGATACCGGTATGAAATTGGAAATGGACCCGGTATAGCGTAACAGAAACTTTTGACATACACGTATTCCAGATGTTTCGTAGGGGTTCCTTTCCGCCGCAAAAAGTACTAAACCGCACACACGGCAATATCCTAAAACATCGACTCATTTCCGAATTTACTAAGCAAAGTCGCCGTAGACATGACCCCTTCCCGAAACCGAGTCCGCCGCACAGAAGAAGAGGAGGATGGTCAAGCCCGAGAGCGCTGGGACCGGCTCTTTGTCGAGGCAGAAACTCGGCAACGCGCTTTAGGACACGATTCTGACAAATAGTGGGTCACGCCATCGCCCAGTACGACCGCTGCTTGACCGTTCAAGAAGTCTACCGTGTCATGATGATGTGTAACTTTTCTCCGAACGCGTTTGAAATGCTTTGGGAAGCGGTCGAGGGCCACATTATGGGTCACTGGAACTATGGAAGGAACAAAATAGAGCACAAATTCCCCCAACTCTCTTCATTACACTAGGCGCCTTAAATCATTGTGTTTGCTGGGATGACGTAGCTTCCATGTTCGAAATGGACCCCCCCCGTCCGTTTCAGAAATAGTAAAGACATTCCTCTACATGCTGAAGCCTTTTTGTACGAAACATTCGTTGTGGATCAAGACAATCGCTGGACAATGAAGCAGCTGACGGTAACCGTAATACTTTCAGCAATTTTTCGTGTACACGATACGCAACAGACGTAACCTTTCAACAAGCAGATCGACCCACCGGAAAATTCAATCGCTGGACAATGAAGCAGCTGACGGTAACCGTAATACTTTCAGCAATTTTTCGTGTACACCATACGCAACAGACGTAACCTTTCAACAAGCAGATCGACCCACCGGAAAATGCAATGAAGGGAAGCGTTATTTCAGTGGCAAGCAGGGTACAAGGTGGAATTATCTGTTCTTCCGACTGGATTGGATACTAATTGTTCGAGGTTTCAACCAGGCAGCTTGTCCGATTTAACATTTTTTCGTGATAACTCGGCGTTCCACAGGTCTACGATGCAGAAAATTGCCAGATGAAACTGTTATTAATGACGACGGTCCATCTTCAGATCGTTTGAGCACAACTAAGGGCCGTTCCGAACCGGGATAGCGATCCGAAGGGATAGGGTTTGGCGGCATAATAGAATTGTGGTGCGATCCAGCCGTTCCGAACCAGATTGTACTCCAACAGACACGTGTACCGCTAAAATGGTACCAACGGCATTAAGTTGCTGTTCAATCTTGCAGACCAAAACAACATGGCTGCTGCGGGTCCCAGCTCGAAGTGGACTGTGATCGCTCCTCTTGACACGCGAAAGCGTACTATCCACCCGCATAGGTCCGGCAACTACGAAGAATGGACGCTAGACCAACTCAAACTGGAGTGTACGGCTCGCAAGCTGAGCGTCATAAAAAATACGCAGAAGCAGGATCGCGTAAATCTTCTCCACGCATGGGATAACAACAAGGAAGGATTTGAGATCTTACTTCAAAGGCAACGCAAGGGCGAAGGGATTCAGTGATGAAGACGAGCGCACAAACGGCTGTATGTTTCGCTTACTAAATGTATTGTTCTCTGAACGCTTCTTCGACACATTTTTGTCGAGCGGGAACCAGCTTCGTCGAGACGAGCTGGATCAAGGTGGCTCGACTTTTTGGGTCGATGTCGCATCAGCTTTCAGCTCTGATGGTGAAGAATATAATACTTTAATTTTATTTCTGACGATGCTGTTTTCTAAGATTTGGACGCTTCTTTGCGATGGTGCACTCAGCTGGCAAGCTAAAGTGGATGTGGAAGGAAGTTAGCAGCAACTTTGCTTGTGCAAAACTGGATCGAAGGTATCTGGTCAGAATAGTGACGAATTCTGGGACTTTTGTGGCGGTCGTTCAGATGTGTACTATTTGGGCCGATGGTGTGAGCACTGCCGAGTGGGGCGAGAATTCTGCGCGGCCAACCTGTACTCAGATGATGAGGATGACTCTTCAAAAGGAGGCGAACGGTACTGCCATACTAAAAACGTCGGAAATTCTCCCAAGCAGACACGCTGGCCTCGCTCCTTGAAAGCGTAAAGGAGATCACAGCTTAACGGAGAGTTCATACCAACACACGGATAACTATGGCAACCCAAGCTACGTGCAGAGCGATAAACAGAGGAGAATCCTAAGACAGGTTATCGTGGACCACATTCAAAAATTTGGCCTCCGTAGACCCCGAGCACGCTAGCTGCTGCCACCGCCGCTGTCGTTGACGACCATCGTCGCTAAATGATACCATGAAGAATGCTCAATTCTAGAGTGCTAATTTGCACTTCCAGTAAGTTCTTCTTCTGTTGAGCTTCGTCCAGTGCCTGTCCAGCTTCAGTAGCATCAGTATCGCTCTCGATGCACACTTTACGGTACTCCTTTAGTTCTTGTATCGAAACAGCGTTGCGTGACAGCATTGTTATTAGCGTTGGAATCTTCTGTGCGACTCTTTGCTCTTGAAGGAGCAGCTTCTGCTCTTGCCAAGCTTCCTCTTGTGTTTTGCTCGCATCGGTTCCAAGCATACTGCGTAGACACTTCACGTAGTCTCGTTACATCATCTTGGTATTTAAGCCTCTCATCAATGCAGAAGTTGTGAAGCTTCATACAAGTCTTTAGTACTTTTCGGACGCTCTTGAAATCGACAACAAGCGGGCGCTGGAAGATTTACTACTTGTTCACCAGTAGACCAAACGCCATCTCTATTCGAATGCTTAATTGGCTTAAGTAAAAAAATGAAAATAGAGTGCTTTTTGCCTTTAAGCCCAAGCTTGGTGAACGGTACTAGCAGCGAGTCTGATAGCGTATACGCATTATCACCGACAATGTAAAAACCAGAGGGCAGCGTCATAATATCATTGCTGAGCTTCCACTTCTTGAACGCAATAGAGTCACCAACGTTGCCTGGAGAGTCGAAACAGTATCCCGTGAAGCGGAACAGCGAGTCACATGTTGCTTGTACATTGAGACCGTACATCGGATAGTGCCCGGAATAAAACGCAGCGACGTCCGGCACTTTTTCACATTTGGCGCTCTAATCTGACAGAGCCATCCATCGATGCAACCAACGCATCCAGTCAAAACTTCATCTGTGCTGATATTCCTAAATCCGTCTGATAGCACGAGGATGCGCTGCTCCGACTCGGCTTGAGAATGAATATGCAGCTCTTGACAGTGGCAAAGGCAAAGTGCGTTCATGACATCATGCACGATATCGTAAAACCCCAAGACTGAAATGCCAGACAGACAGCGAGTTGTTTGATAATTACCTCCAGCTAGCCACGCGATAGTCATCGGCAGCATAATTTCCGGTGTGATAGGCTCTGTTCCTGATCGGCGAATAGATTGAAGCTTGCCCCTAGCCAGATGGGGCCCAATAAAACTTAAAAGACGTTCAAATGACTCTGCTGTCATTCGGTACCAGCGTTTAAACTGACCTTCTTGCAACAATGTTTGCTTGTGTACCTTCCATTTCATTCGTCGACGGTAAACAATTTCCCCACTTTTACTCGGAAGTACAGCGATGATTGCGGTAAGTAGTGCTATCAGTCGACGACGCCTCTTCGTAGCTTTATAAGCTCGCCTGGCAGATGGCGTTGACGAGAATATCGCAAAATGGAGGACCAACCTATAGTGTTATCTTGCTGCGACAGCACTCCGGCCACAGCAACCCGTCGATCATGGCGGTCACGGTGGCCTCTGGTGTCTCGGTCACATGCATCGAAAGATGACCCCCGCCACCCGGCATAGTCTGTATCGCGCCAGTGCCGTCGACAGACGTGTTTGTCGCGCAAGGGGCACGATGCGTGGCTGGGTACGGACGCCACGCGATTGGCCCGAGCTGCAAGAGTTGGCCAACCGCAATTTCGTTTACGTCCCGCTCGACGTTTACTAGCGCAACTTGATCGGGGTGCAACACGTGGGCACAGTTGTGCGACTCGGTGCGGGTGCAGCTCGTGAGTTACTGTCGCGACTTGGTGCGACTTGCTGCTCGTGGGCTACTGGTGCGATCCCGCTCAAATCGCGATCCCGACCTCAGCGTGCAATATTAGTAATCATGGCGGGGTCTGTAATCTCTGTCGATTTATCTGCCAATCAGTGCACGAGTTTTGGATAGCGATCCCGGTTCGGATCGAGCCCAAGCGGTTCTAGTGTATAAAGGGTACCAAGGTCAGTGATTTTCGCACAATTCAACCGGAAAAGAAGGCGCGTGTGGCTTCGTCTCTCACTTTGGAGGAAATTCGGGAAAATGACCGTATCTCGCACGATTGCGTGATTGTAAAGAATTTCTTTGGAAGAATGAAGACTCTCTGGCATTGTGCTTTCATAAATGGGTTTGGGACAGATCATCTCATGATATGTACATTAGAGTGTATGTGTCATTAACAAATCTTAGCGTGCGTTTATGCCCACTGTGCCGCGAAAACTTCAGACGATACGAAGCACGCTTGAAGCAAATTGGGGTCGAAAGCGAGGCGGCAAAAAGAGAAAGCGACAGCGGTACAGGATCAACCGCAGAGCATGGCTTGAACTGGACATCCGTTCCGTTACTCGTCTCAGGACTAATTCTACTCGCAGAGTTAGCCGCGGTAGTACCGAAGGTGAAAGCTGTTCCAGCACCGATCTCCATGATTTGCATGCAGCCGGTGGTTCTACAGTACAGTACAACCCTATCCGCACATTTACGTACCAACTGCGCATTACACTTAAATTATTCCAAATACACTTTCTGATTTTGCAATACAGGGTTTGCTACGCTCATTATTAACCTACTGGACATTCATTTAGCTAGTGCCATTGAAACTCTTTAGCCAGATGCTAAGTCGCATTGTATCAATTTGGGTACTTAGTGCCTGACTTTGATCCCTATAGTCAGAATCCGTAAACGCAGTAATACAGACTTCTTCCTAACATCCACGTGCAGTGCGTAATCTCGTGTTTGCAACAGGTAGCGCAGCACCTGTTGAGCCTTACAAAAGTGCGTCTCTGTGAAACACGAAATATACCTTTCCGAGGTGCCGTACACTGCATGTGCTATGTCCGACCGCGATCCAGAAACGAGATACTGCAGTCCTCCAACTAATTCACGGTACGGAATATCAGCAAGCTGCACTGACGGCTTCAGTGTTGGGCTGGATTAACTCGTAGCTTGAAGTGTCCAGCAACCGCAGAATTAGCTAGTCCAAAATGCTTTAGAAGCTTGTCAAAAGCTTGTCACTATGACATCGCTGGCAATAAATCACTTGGTTCTTGTTTGCGTCCAAAGTATCCCCGATCCCAACCAGGTATTTCTCTCCCATGTTGGTCAAAGTGAACTTCGCTTCAAGTTGCACTGTACTTCGGAACATTATGCTATGGCTCCCATCATCAGTAGGTCGTCCACATAGACAGTAAGTAGCATCTCCACTGCCCTCCCTGTGTACTTCGCTAGAGTTATCAGGTCTTGTGAGCCCGAGGCTCACCAGGAAGGCGTACAACGTCTTGCTCACTACTGCAGAAGCTTGCTCTAGCCCGTACAGTGACTTGATCACCTGACAGATTGTCTTACCCCAGGTAGGCCCTCGGCGGGGCTAATTAGAATTCAATGAAGTTAAGTTCCTTAAGTAGTCCGTGTCTTCATGTCGTACTTCCTAACGCCCCATCTACGCTTGCGTGTGTATAGAATCGCTGCTCTGACGGTCCAGAACAGGAAGACGGGCGAGTACGTCTCGAGGTAATCTATGCCGAAGTGTTGTTTGAAGCCGTGAACGACAAGCCGGGCTTTAAACAGCTTGACACGACCTCGTGCATATCTCTCGACAGTGTACATTAGAACTACTGATGATAAAGTGTTATAAGCTCGATTTAAGACGCTCCATCTCAAAGACGGGTGTCATACAGCAACTGGCGTAGTAATTCATGCATTACAACTAGAATCGGAGAGCGGTGGGGTACATCCTAAAGGACACGAAGCAAATCATGTGCACCACTATATACTATGGAGAACAGGAAATGATGAAAAACACAATCTGTATTGAATACACTCTTCTACAACGTTGCCGAACCAAATAATGAGTGGTGCTCAGAGCAAACACTTACGGTGCATATAAATTTCTTCTCAGTTCGAAAAAACCATGGAGGCAGCAGACGTAGTCGCAAGGCTCCGTCACACAGCGTCCGTGTTCCAGCAGGACGAGACGAAAATCGGGAGCTTAGCTCTCAAGCGTTCGGTGCATACGTGGACTACATTGAAGACGAGACTGTCGAGTCGGAGTCACCGATCATGGACTCCTTCTACTTTCAAGGCGGAAACAGAGTTTTGAAGACCATGACGAACTTTACGCAGGCTGAATTTGGAGTGCTTTGGAGCGTGGTCGAGGGTGACTTGTATTCAGTGTGGAATATGGGACGAGGCTGCAAAAGCAATACTTCTGCGAAGGACGCGTTCTTTATGGCGCTGGTGATCTTGAAGCACTTCGACACGTGGGACAAACATGCCGTGGACTTTGGCCTGAAGCCAAATACACTGGAAAAGATGATCTACAAGCTGTTGAGAGTAATTGAACCGATCCTATACACGAAGTTTGTGAAGCGAGTGACGATGACCGTACAACGTGAGAGCAGGAAAACGTTTCGCAACTATTCGTACGCGTTGTACGCTACCGACGTAAAGTTTCAACCAGCTTATCGACCAAGCGGTCAGTTTGCAGAGCAAAAGGCGTACTTCAGTGGAAAACACAAGTTGTATGGGTACAAGCTCGAGTGCTCAGTTGCATATCCGGGTGTTGCCGTTGACCTTTCACACCATGAGCCAGAGTCCAAGTCGGATCTGACTATGTTCCTGGATAGAAAGGCAGTACACATGGAGATGCTGCAGAAGGAGATGGAGGAGCTTGAGATTGAGGACAACGGTGAAGGTGCTGCCCAGCATCCGTTGCAGTGGGGGGGGTGTTAGTTGATAAAGGTTACCAAGGTGCTGAAGGTATCATCCGAACGATACAACCGAAACAAAAGCCCTGTGAGTCCGCGTCGAGCCACCAAGACATCGCACGAAACCGTCTGGTGTCTTCTGATCGAGTGTTGGTCGAGAACTTCTTCGGCTGAGTGTGCATTTTGTGGAAGGTAATGTACGTGACGTACAAGTGGAGCGAGGTGCGCTTCGACATGATCGCTCGCATCTGTTTCGCTCTTACCAACTACCATGTCAGCTACATGCCAATACGCAAGGACGACAGCACGCACTACCGCTATGTTCTCGCTCGCTATCAGTCAATGGCCGATGAGGCAAAGGAGAAGCGCGCTCGTAGCCAACAGGCTTACCGCACGCGTCACGACGAACGTCTAGCAACTCATGTTTCACGATCGCCGGCCAGACGACGCACACGTCCCACATCGCAGCGACCTGTTCCGTACCGACGTCCAGCACGTGAAGACGAGGAGACTCAGCTATCCCAAGAGTTTTAACTCCATGAAAGATTTCCGAACCTACTTTTATTCATATCTCCACAACTAGCAAACTTTTGAGTTTTTTAATATTGATTTTTCACCAAAGTGTCGTTTTCGGAGCTGTAGAACATATATTACCTGTTTCCAGAGGTGTCTGACGAGCCGTTATGTCTTGTTGACGTTGCCTTCAACTTGACCCTACTATCTTCTAGCACTCATGTTGCGATCCTCTAGCCCTCGTAGCAATCTTCTAGCATTGCCTTCAACTTGACCCTACTATCTTCTAGCACTCATGTTGCGATCCTCTAGCCCTCGTAGCAATCTTCTAGCACTCAAAGTTATTTAATGTAAATTACATCATTTGTATTAGTTTTCAGGATTATTACGAAATTCAAGCTTTGATAATCCCTCCAGTTTTTAATTTTAGATTTTTCAAAAAACATTTATTGCGTAAAATCGAAAGGTTGTGAAAAGCCCTCAAACTCTATCTATGATGAAAAGAAAATTTAATAAATGTTGCTCCATTTATGATTTTGTTATCTATTCACTTGTTTATAATCACCGTCTGATGCTTTTCTTTCTCTCGTGCAACGAGCTTCCAGGTCCCGTGTCGATGTAGCGACACCAAATTTCCTGGCTTCCCACTCCGGCCAGTGGTCGCTCTTCTTCGCTTGCTTGTAAATGGTCGGGACCGGGATTTGCTACGTTGTGTGATGACGAACCCGACAATGTACTCATTTAGATGCGCTGGCATTTTCCTCACGCGGCGAGTGCGACTTTCGTTGTCCCCCTGCAGCTGCATGTATCTTGTTAGGAGGTCCGTACATATCGTCACCACTGTAGGTCTTCGTAACTAACGCTTGGACTTGTTCGTCTATATCAATTCTGCAGGAACATGCGGGCTGCTTGCCTCCGCACTGCTTGATGGCTTCAACATTAGCTGGCCATGTACGGTCGTACTCCCACTTGCTCCCGTCTGGCCCCTAACACGGGCTATTTTCCGCGCAGTACAGGCTGCGACGAGACGGATGATCTCGGTGGATCTTCGGCTCAGGAGACAGGCGGTCGTCCAACGAGAACACGATCGGCACCACTGGAATCTCCCCAGGTAAGTCTACAACCATGCTCGTAGGCGTTTAGAAGTAGCTGTAGCATGTAGTCTTGTGCAGTAACATTTTCATGACAAAACACATTTCCACTCCTCCTTGTCATTATTGAGCCCGTACGTAGCTTGTAGCCAATTGTGTTTGTAGAGTATCCACGTAGTAGTGCCAGCTCTGCGCGCGGGTTTAGCTTTCTCACGTTGTAGTTCGTTGGGTTGGCACATGGGCATGTACCATGTAACCCCAGGTCCGCAAGTACCGTAGAGTCGGCTTGCGTGTGGCGACTTGCCGTCGATCGCTGTGGTAGACGACCGGTTCACAGTGTTCAAGATGTGCAAAAGAGCTCCTCCCCAAAATAGGTTCGTTTGATTTGTTGCATGTAATACAGCACGAATTCTCGGTAGCACGAGTCCAAGTTGGGTTGAGTTCTCCACAATTGCGTTCTCCTCTGGAGAGTATGAGTTTGTAGTCATATTAGTGATTCCTTGTCCTTCCCAGAAGATCTTGATCGCGTTGCGGAGAAATTCACCACCTTTGGTCTGAGTGCAGTGTCTCCACCTTGTGTTTGTTCCGCTGGAACTTTGTGTTCAGCGCAGCTCCGATCTTGCAGCTGAGTCGCCCTTGTTCTGCAGTAGATAGTCCCACTTATAGCGAGTAGCCTCATCTACTACAAGCAGGAGCATCGTTTCTCTCGTGATGACTGGTTCTCCAATAGAACAAAGGTATAATGTTTTCAAGCAGATACTACGACGTCTTGGGTTCTACTGGTTCTCCAATAGAACAAAGGTATAATGTTTTCAAGCAGATACTACGACGTCTTGGGTTCCTCTTGTAAGTCATTCTCTTGAACTTAGCAGGGTACACAGTCGTATGCGTAAAGAGACTTCATATTCAGGTTAATGTTGGAATCGACCTTGCTGGCTGCCAACTTTCCAATCAGTCTTATGTAGATGTGGCCTACGCGGATGTGCAACAACCCCAAGGCGTTCTGACGCGCTTTGACGGCTGAAACAAGCCGGAGCGATCGCTTGGTCCGAAGTCGGTACAGCATGTCGTGACAACGAAGAGCAGCTTCATCGTGTCCTTGTTCAGCACCGCGCAGTGCGCTGATCTTTGCTGAACTCAACTGCAAAGTCGCAGGCTTACATATAGCCGAGGCTAATAAGACTCATGTGCGCGTTCGGCGAGTAGTGGACGTTTTTCACTTGCATGGCATGCTTCCATTCGCGACAAGAGTCTCAGTTTGGCCTATGCCCATCTTCACCTCTCCTGCGTTACCACGCTCAACATAGGAAAAGCAGGTCAGGTCCCCACACAGGTTGACCTGGGATCCGCTGTCCAGCAGCCACCCCATCTCGCCCGGCTGCAAGTCGGGCAGTTAATTGATTTCTTCGTTAGCAAACATCCCACCCATTCAATACGCGCTGATGCCGAGGATGGTGCTGGTGGTTTCGGCGCAGTTGAAGTTGGCGAAAATGTCTCCAACTGCGTTCTCGGCGTAATCGCTGTGTCGCACAGTTTTCGAGCAGCTTGCTTGTCCTGAACAGCAAGTACATCGTCGAATGAAAAGTACACCATTTGTAGTGGCGGCTGGCGCTGCACCTCGTTTGTAAAAGTAGTGGTAGTGAAGACGCCACCCGAAAAATGACTGCATTCGGTTGTCTCCACGTTCAGTGTTCCCAGCGTCTTGCTGTGTAACAGCACTGCATTCTCAATCAAGCCATTGCTGCCGTCGCCGACTGAGCTCGGCCTGTGGGCGTTTGGTCGGGTGCTCTTCGGTTCCTGTGGACCAACTTCCCACGACGCCGTGTCTTGTCTAGTCGGCGGAGCCGCTTCACCAGCTTGTCCAGGAGCTGTGGTGGCTTGTTTTTGTCTTTCCGAGTTAGAACCCAGTACTCCAGGTGCTCGGTCCTCGACGCACAGGAGGTCCGCACAAATGCAGACAATGCCGTTTTCCAGCTCGTGCGCTTCTGTACACCACATGACAGGTAGTCGACCATGTTCTGGAGTCTTTGCGAGTACACTTCATAGCTTTCACGTGGTAGCTTGACACATGCCTTGATTTTGTCGTGAATTTCTACATCGTCGATCTTCGTGGAGTATTTGCGTAATAGCTGCTGTCCAGCCCATTTCATCGTCATTTGCGGCAACGAATTCCAGATGCGGCTGAACCACTTCGCTGCGTCGCCTTTCAGTGATGTTTGGAGGAAACTGCACTTAATCAGCTCGTCGCAGCGATGATTTGTTGGGTACCTAGCATCAAGCTGTTAAACTGTGCCCATCATGTCCTGACTTTGGGACCAAAGTCTCCGAGATCGCTTCCAGAGAGCGGAATGACGTTGATTTGCTTCAGGTTTGGCTACCCCCCCCCCAGTCGCAAACCGTTCACTACTCTGTCGAGTCCGTTGTGGCTCTCAACGTCTTGGTCGTCGTCCTCACGCCGAGTTTTTCCTCATCATCCTGGCCGTCACCATCGCTTCCATTGTCGTCTCGATCATCACCATCATCAAGGCCATCGCCATCACCCTCGTCTCCTCCATCGCCATCGCTATGGTTTCCACCAGCGCCTCTCATGACTAATCCGGCATCTCTGCGTGATTCAAAGTCCGAGTCTATTCCACTGACGAGTATTCCACGAGCTGTACATCTTAAAGACGAAAAACGATGGAGTACACGAAGCCAGCGAGGCTGTAGGTACGAGTATAAACGAGCCTAATAGCTGATTCGTACGCCCGGCATAGAATACGAGTGTGTAGACGCACTGAAAGAGTACGTTGCGTGCACGGGGTAAGTGTAAACGCTTTACAACCTCACCAGTGGACAGGTTAGTTTGAAACGGGACTCCCAACATAGAATTTTCGCCCCATTTCCCTTCCGGACATACCACAACGGGCGAAGGTTGTGGGCGAGACGTATTGATTCCAATGATCGTCTTCGTCAGCAACAAAAACCTGAGGGACTTACCATTTCACAAGGACAAATTCTGCACAAGCTGGGACTGCACCTGGCGTCCCCGCGCTTCTCCCACGGACAGCTGTATGTAGCGATGTCGCGCGTTGCCGCCAAATCCAAGATCAAGATACTGATTGAGTTTCCAGAGCTGGAGGATGAGATCGGAGTGTACACTTCAAATATTGTGTACAGGCAGCTCTTCGACGACATATAGGAGGGAACGTGAAGACATACATATGCATCACGATTTATAATTCGGATTTCAAATGACGTAGATGTTATACATCCGCCGAGCGTAGCAAGGCATGCTCTTTGCTCCAAATTCAACGTGTATACCTGATATTAAATTATCCCGGCGAGCGAATTGTAGGCGGGCATGCCCTCAGCTGGGACCAAACATGGACCCACCGCCGCGTAGCGGCGGCGAAAGCTAGTTCATTATCGAGTTGAAGAGCACTCTTATCGTCCTATACGCGGTATAGTGAATAATATTTATCAAAGCCCGTTACATTAGTCAGTTAGCCCGTTACAAATAGTTTGATTGGCCGAAACCAATCGGTCCACCGCCCATGTGGCAGTGGTCGGTGCTGTAGTGGTCAGTGTGGGTGTGGCGTTTGCCGCCGTTGGCGTCGCCGTAGTTACTGTCGATGAGCATCTTAGCCGGAGCAGTGATAAAGTGCCTCGCACAGTCGGTGTTCTGGAACACTTGCGTGTAGTTTGATTGGCCGAAACCAATCGGTCCACCGTCCAATCAAACGTTACGGGTTGGTGGGCCGGCAAGATCAGATCATTACGTTGACAGGACCCAATTCGTTACATTCGACTCGATTGAATACATGCACATGTCAAATTACATTCGACTCGATTGAATACATGTCAAAGCATTTCTCACTTGAATACGGTATCCTTAGTGTTCAAGAGATCCGCAGTCTTCTTCTTCCGTATCGGCGTCGCTGCAGGCGCTCCGTCCGCCACGATCTAGCCCTTATCCGTCACGAAGTCTTTGATCGAAGTGTATTTGCTGGAGTTGAATGATGCCCAGAACGCCGAAACATCGCGACGAATTGGGTCTTGTCGACGTAATGATCTGGTCTTGTCGGCTCACCAACTCGTAACGTTTGATTGGGCGGTGGACCGATAGGTTTTGGCCAATCAAACTATTTGTAACGGGCTAACTGGCTAATGTAACTAAATGATGAGGTTGTACTGTACACATGTAACGTACACAAAAAGCCTGGGTGCTACCGGTACCGTATTTTGACGGCCACTCGTCCAGACTACGGGTAATCGCAATGACGGGCTCACCGACGCTATTCGCTTGCGCGTTGGACGTGCTGACTACGGGTGACGCTTTTGCCAAGGCCGATAAGACGTCCAAGTATGTAGCGGAATGGCAGAGTGGCGCTATCAAAGCCGTTTGCAACGAGGAAGACGACGTGAACAACGTCCCAGACCACCCTACGCGACCCGAGAATGTCGAGGTCGTTCCAGCTTACAAGACCAAACAGGGATCTCGCAAGGCTTTCGTGCATAGGTGAGTGTCAGTCTGTTCGTCTCCAATAACTTGCTCATACTTGGAGGTTCTCTAAGGTTTCGGAAGCACCGGATTTTGTGCTGCAGCTATTTTACTAACTGCGTTCTGTATGCGTCATACGTTGGCACAGCTTGGCCCACGCTGAGAGTTATGCAATCGACCTCATGTGGGATATGGTGTGTCGATTTGTGCCACATAATCTACCGCGTGCTTTCTACGACGACTGGGTTCGCGTTGCAGGCGAAGAGGCAGAACACTTTACCAGTTGGGCACATCGTCTGACAGAGCTAGGTAGTTTCTACGGTGACCTTGCTGGCCACGAAGGTCTCTGGGATGCAGCATACGAGACTCGTGATAGTATTTTAGCACGCCTTGCAGTGGTGCATCTTGTTCATGAAGCTCGTGGGCTGGATGTGTTTCCGAACGCTGTTCAACGCTTTAAGAAAGCAAGTGATGAAGTGAGTTTGGAGATTATTCACAAGAATTACCGTGAAGAAACTACCCACGTGGGTGCTGGTGTGCGTTGGTTCCGATATGTCTGTAAACGGGACGGGGAGGACCCAATCGCCAAGTTCCAAGAGCTTGTTCCGCAGTATTACAAGGGCACATTGAAACCACCTTTTAACAAGGAGGCACGTGACAAGGCCGGGATGCTTGAGGAATGGTACCTTCCACTGAGCACAAAAGCTGTTGGCGCTGTAGAAAAGTCGTCTGTGAAAGTTGATGAAGCGACTGCAGCAATCTCTTTACTAAAACTCAACTCGGCAACATCGTAGCTGACAGACTGCAGAGTTGAAGACGTCAATGACAATGTATGTATCGCCTTATTTCGTCAACTACATATCGATCTAGACAAGTACTATGACACCTACTTACATCTGTGGAGTGGACATATCTGATAGGACACCGCACGTTCCTTCACTGGAAGAGCTACGGGCAAGACGGATGTAGCCATCTTCACCCCAGTACGTACCCCACGAGTTGCGGATTTTGATCGAGGAAGAATCGTAGCCCACCGCAACTACAGCATGATCCAGATTCCAGGAATTACATGTAGACACAACACCGCCCGTGTACTGCTTCCAGACGTTGTTACCTGAGGCTACTGCCACAACTACTGGATGTTCATCAAGGGCACTGAGCAACTCGTCTTCACCTGATAGTTGGGAGTACCCTGTGATGCCCGTGTCTTTCGTGTTGCAACTGGAGCTGCAAGAGTCTGCATAGCCGCTTTTTGACGTGTACGGGTAGCTTTCTTCGGTGCAAAGTCCATTTTGCTGCACATAGTCGAGCGCGTAGACTGGAGCACCTCCACTGCAGCCCCAATTCTGAGAGTTACAGCTCACGAGCTGCTGTTCCGAGTACTTTGTAAGTGATGTTTTCCCATTCGCAATGCACTGTGCCGACTCGACCGTTGATACAGTAGCAAAAGCCCAACAGGAGCCGCACGATCCTTGACTTTGAATCGGAGCCATGCACTTGGATATCGACCAGTCCACTGAACCAGAACTGACTGTAGCTTCCTTTTTCACTGCTATGGGTTGAGTCGTGACTGGTGCGTTTGTCGTTAAAGCTTCCGTCCGCTTCTCCGGACGCCAATTCCACAAGTCTGAGAACTGATAACTCGCCTCATTTCCTTCTAAAAGTACATTAGGAGAGCTTTCAGTCTTCAATCCTGGAGTCAGTTTACTGATTAACTTTTGTAAAAGTGATTCGATTGTGTTCATTATTGCAGCGGTGTCGGAACTTCCCTCGAGTATTTCAACATCCGAACTTGCGTCACTCTGCAGACGACGAGAAGCCGTTTTGCTCACTTTCTTCGTTGAGTTACCTTGGATATACGAGTTAAGGACGTACGTATTGAACTCTTCGTCGGTTAGAGTCGAGAATGGCGACATGATGGAGAAATTGGCGTCCGAGTTGGCTTTCTGTACAGTGATAATGCTCTGTTTGGTTAAGAAGATTCGTTGGCGAAGATCCTCCTCCTGATCATCAGAGCTGCGGGCTTCCATGACTGGCATCCAGCCGTTCGTCTGAGCAACGTGACCGAATTTGCTCTTCCACTCGTCCAGATCAGCTTGAACGCTGTCTTTCTCTTTAAGATATCGATGGTAGTCAATACCGACGTGCATCGGTCGCGCAATCACAGAAATGTTTGTCAGGAGCACCATCACAAAGGCTACAATCACGACATTAAACGTTGAAGTGTGCATCGTTCTTGAACGTCAACGGACAAGTAAAGTGAGCTGCCTGTAGTGGAGAGCTTTGATCGATGAAGCTGTTGTTGCTGGGCTTGTTGGGTCAATGAGGAGTTTGGAAATGATCTTTCTATTAACAAAGTCAAAGTGCTGAGCAGAAGACGCCTCCACTGAATTCGAACGCAACAGAAAAGATCGAGTTTCAGACGTTTTCACCCTTCTGTGAGCCACATTCAGTGGCGTTTTAAGAACTGAACGTCCAGCTGGAAGAGCAGACATTTCAGCGACTGACTAGAAGATGACTTCGCTTTAACGACCACAACATCGAGTGCAGTCGTTGACATATCGAAGAAATTCTGTATCCGACGCCCTCTGGGTGTTATAATGTGGCCTCTGTCCTAGATTTTATTTACAGGTTTGTTTTTCGTTTCGACTGATTCACTTACGCATCGACTGACATAGATGACAAAACTTACACAGGACGGTCAGATACGAATCTAATCTACATTTTCGGACGAGACATGTCCGTAAGCATACCACAAGTACCCATGCTAGACGAGCTGCGTTCAATACGAACATACCCAGCTTCGCCCCAGTTTTCACCCCATGAGTTGCGCACCTTAAAGGTTGAGTCATCGTAGCCCACAACAAGAACAGCGTGATCTAATTGTGTCGTTTCGCAGCTCGACATGACTCCACCCGCGTACTGTTTCCATGCTGCATTACCCGAAGAAACGGCCACAACTACAGGCTGTGACTTGAGCGCTGCCACCAGTCCAGCTTCATCCCCAGCTTTCAGGTTTTCGTATCCAGTAATACCAGTTTTGCTCTGGGAACAGCTATTACTACAAGAAGCCGAGCCACCGTCCCTTAATGTGTACGGATACGCGCTTTCGTAGCACAATCCGTTCTGCTCAATGTACTCGAACGCGTACACTGGAGCACCACCACCACAGCCCATGTTCTGTGAATCACATCCGACTAATTGCTGTTCCGAGTACTTTTTGAGACCGGACTGTCCGTTTTTGATGCATTGGAGCGATTCCACTGCAGCCACAGAGGCAAATGCCCAGCAGGAGCCACACTGACCTTGGCTCTGAATGGGAGACATGCAGGGCGATGCTGACCAATCAACCGAATTGGAAGTGCTCACTACTCTCTTCTCCGTTTGGACTGGAATTGCTGGTTTAATATTCACTGGCTCAACAACAGGAGCGCGAGTCGTAGGAGCAGGAGCTGGCGTAGGAGCTGGAGCTGGAGTTGGAGCTGGAGTAGGAGCTGGCGTAGGAGCTGGCGTAGGAGCTGGAGTAGGAGCTGGAGTCACTGGAATTGGCGCTTGAGTGATTGGGATCGGAGCTTGTGTGATAGGAATTGGAGCTGCAGTAGGAATCGTATTAGGTTGAGTCCAATGCCACTGATCGCTGTTAGGAGCCGTGGTGGGTTGAGTCCAATGCCACTGATTGTTCGTAGGATTTGTGTTGGGCTGATTCCAGTTCCACTGGTTGTTATTACTTGACGGGTCAGCTTCATTGGCAATCTCAGTCGCAGGTTTCACAGTACCGAAAGACCAAGAACCTCCCATTTGGCTCTGAAGGTTTTTCATCAGGGTATCGACAATATCCTGCATGCTCGTGAACGTGTAGCCATCTTGCTGACGGAGCGAGCGCTTTTTTACCTCTGTTGGAGCTGAAGCCTTCGTCCTGTTGGCCTGGACGTACGAATTAAGCACTTTTGAAGAGAATTCCTCCTTGGTGAGCACCGAGAACGGCGTCATAATTTTACGAATTAAGCACTTTTGAAGAGAATTCCTCCTTGGTGAGCACCGAGAACGGCGTCATAATTGAAAATCGGGCCTTCGGGTTCGCAGCTTGAGCCACCAGAACGTCCTCTTTACTCATGAAAATCCGTTGACGAATGATTTCGTCCTCGTCGACGGCGCCTCGTTCTTCCGGGTTATCAGGCAGCCAATTGTTCTCTTTGCACATATCGTAGAAGTTGCTCTTCCACTCTTCCGCATCAGCATAGATAGCGTCTTTTTCAGTGAGATATCGCTCGTAGTTAATGTCTGGATGCATCGGACGCGCATTGATCGACAGAACCGCAAACGCTGAAGCTGCTAACGCCCACGTAGTCACTTTCATAGTTGATATTAATGGGATTGATGAAGCGAATTTACGAATGAGAAAGTGAACTCTGCGTGGCCATCGAGTTAAAAGCTTTGGCAAAGTGGAAAAGAAGTAGATTCATCTGATCCTGCGAATCATCTGGTCCAATTTCGTGATAGTCGCAAAAAACAGGGGAAATCTGTTCGGCACTTTGGTTCCGCTGAACCAGGTGACAAAATTGTAGCCACTGAAAGAAACTCATTATCGGTTTAAAGCTGACAGGTATTACATGTATACAACCAGTCTCTGGGTGTAAGGTTGACACCAGTGGGATCCCAAGAAAACACCCGCAGTTGTAGCTCTGTGGTCACCACAGAGCTGACACCACAGTCACTGTGGACTGTGACAGTGTGGTGTCAGTCTGTTAGGTATCAATAATAATAATATTCTACAAAGGCGCGGTCTTGGTCACGAACGCGCCAAATGGCAATACTAGTGGATTCAGTCACCACATGGATCTAGTCAACATGAACGAACACTCACTTCGTGACCAAGAAAACACAAACTTTAGCTGCTATTGACTCACCACTACATGTATCTTTCTCTCTACAACACGAACAATACTACACTCACATTAAAATGGTCTTTAAAACGTGGGGTACGACATATCACCGTACATGCCGCAAGTGCCGCTGCCATCACTCGATCGCTCCAGACGAATGTAACCCGACTCGCCCGAGTCCTCGCCCCACGAGTTGCGGATCTTCCACTTTTTGTCCGTGTAGCCGACCACCACGACGGCGTGATCTAGATTGCTCGAATCACACGAGGAGATGACACCACCCGTATACTGTTTCCAGGCGTTGTTAGCCGAAGCCACCGCCACAATCACGGGCTGTTTGGCAACCACAGTAGCCAAGTCGGAAGCTCCATTCACCGTCTCATATCCAGTGATCCCTGTCTTGACTGCTAAGCAACTGGTCGAACAAGACGCTGCCGTGCCTTCCGACGACGTGTACGGGTAGTCGGTCTCTGTACAGATCCCGTTTTGTTTTACGTACTCCATAGCGTAGACTGGAGCTCCACCAGAACAACCATTGTTCTGAGTATCGCAACTCGCGAGCTGCTGCTCTGAGTACTTACTGAGAGACTTCTGGCCACCTTTGATACACTGTCCCGACTCAATTGCTGCTGCTGTCGAGAACGCCCAGCAGTCACCGCACGTACCTTGACTTTGGATAGGGGACATACATTTTGAGGTCGTCCAGTCCACCTCATTTGACGTGGCAGTACCGGTGGTGGTGGTGGACGCAGTTGAAGGCGAACTTGGCGTCGCTGTGGTTGGTGTTGGGTTAGAAGCTTCAGTGGTTGGAACTGCGGGGCTAATGGGTGGCGTGTATGGCGTAGTTGAAGGTGTTAGAAGCTTCAGTGGTTGGAACTGCGGGGCTAATGGGTGGCGTGTATGGCGTAGTTGAAGGCGAACTAGGTGTCGCTGTGGTTGGTGTTGGGTTGGGAGCCGCAGTGGTCGGAACTATGGTGCTAATTGGTGGCGTGTATGGCGCGTTGGTCGTGGTGGAGCTTCAGTCGGAGTCAGCAGGCTGGACGGTCTCCGGGGTGAAGTCGTTCTGGCCCATGTCGCCAAAGTTAAAGCCGTTGTTGCCCCACTGCCAAGAAGAGGGCGCGAAGCCCGAGCCAAAACTGAAGTTCGGAGCCGTGTTAGCGTCAGACGACGCCTTCTTGTCGGCATCTGACGATGTCGTTACCGTCGTTTTCTCTGTCCCGGGACCTGAAGAGGTGGTTGTCGTTGTGCTGCTCTTGCCGTCCGCACCGGTGGTCGTCACACTCTTCCAACTTGTTGAATATGGTGCGTTTCCGTTCGTAGTACCCCTCAGCATAGACGTCTGAGCATTAGTAGGAAATCCACTGCTATATGTCGTCTTAGTGCTGCTGCTTTTGTGCCAGCTTCCAAGACGCCGGCTTGACGATTCATTATAGGCGCGATAGGCTTTGCCCACGTAAGCAGAAAACTCGTCGTTTGTGAGTAGTGTGAACGGAGTATTGGTGGAGAAGTTGGCGTTCGGGTTGAGTGCCTGGATGGCCGAGATGTTCTGCTTAGTCATGTTTGGTGGAGAAGTTGGCGTTCGGGTTGAGTGCCTGGATGGCCGAGATGTTCTGCTTAGTCATGAAGAACCGCTGCAAATGGTCCTCTTCTTCATCGTAACTTCGTTCCTCTGAGTTGGCATTGGGAGGTGGCATCCAGCCGTTCTTCTTGGCTTTATCTAGGAAGTTAGTTTTCCAGTCGTCAAGTTCCTGTTTGGTCTCGCTTCGCTCCGCTAAATAGCGGTGGTAGTCGATTCCAGCGTGCATTTGACGGCCGTCTACACTAGACATTATGGAGGCTCCAATATCCGCAACACCGAGGAATCGGAGGATTTTACGACTAGAGATCGATCGATCTGAAGACTGCATTTCTCTCGTTTGCTAAGTTTGACTTGATGCTCAACAAGGAAATGTAAGAAGGAAGTCTCCGAGGCTTTTGAACACTTATATTGACAACAGACAAGTTTAAAACGTTTCTAAAATGCTTCCAGATGAGGTAAAAGCGGCACTTGCCACCCGCCTCACGCTTCCGCTTAGCCAGATGAAGACTCACCAGCTGGACGACAGCATGTCAATCTGAACGACTGCAATTGCGTCAACTTGGTACGTTAGCGCAACTTGCTGACATGCTGATGTCGCCTGGCAAAGTAGCTTCACCCTGGTAGCCACAATATCGATAGCACATGACCCTTTGGAAGAGATTGGCTGGACAACCGATGTCGCCTGGATCAGAAGTCAGGGATCAGCTGTATCCTGCCGTGGGCAATATGCCGCCATAACACTGCAGTATATCTCCAGCGGAAGATGAACTGGAAAAATAAGCTTCTACGTCTGCTTCTGGCAGAAATTACTGGGTTGTCG